>JAOWBN010187228.1:0-16191 GCA_028565015.1 Pinguicula moranensis | reverse complement strand
CTAGTTGCCAAGATGAGCACAGTCAGGACCTTAGTTTCCATTATAGCAAACAAAGGATGGAGTCACATCAGCTCGACGTCAATAATGCTTCATGGTGACTTACTCTAAGAGATATACATACAGATCCCTCCGAGATTTGGCACTAATCAGACAGTGGAAAAAGTTTGCAAGTTTAAAAAATCCTTATATGGTCTAAAACAATCCCCGAGAGCTTGATTCGATAGATTCAGGAAGGTTATGGTGGGCATAGGTTATCCACAGACCAATCTTCGCACTAGTTGCCAAGATGAGCACAGTCAGGACCTTAGTTTCCATTATAGCAAACAAAGGATGGAGTCACATCAGCTCGACATCAATAATGCTTCATGGTGACTTACTCTAAGAGATATACATACAGATCCCTCCGAGATTTATAACTAATCAGACAGTGGGAAAAATTTGCAGGTTTAAAAAATCCTTATATGGTCTAAAATAATCCCCGAGATCTTGATTCGACATATTCAAGAAGGTTATGGTGGGCATGGGTTATCAACAGACCAATGTTGTTTACGTGGATGATATAATCATTACAGAAGATGATGAGAGGGAGATAGACTGGGCAAGGAGTTCAAGGTAAATGATTTGGGACAGATGAAATACTTCCTTGAGATCGAAGTAGCTCGAGGACTAGAGGGGATAGTACTATCCCAAAAGAAATATGTCATGGATCTACTCACGGAAACAGACATGATAGGTTGCAAGCCTGCTAGGGTACCTATCGAGCAGAAGGTGAATCTGAGTACTGATACTAGTGAGCCAGTGGATAGAGAGTAACATTAGATATTGGTTGGATGACTGATATACCTGAGTCACACCCGATCTGACATCTCATTTGTTGTTAGTGTGGTGAGCAGATACATGCATGACCCAAGAAAGGGTCACATGGATGCGGTGTACCAGATCCTAAGATACATGAAGAGTGTACCGGAAAAGGGATTGATCTTTAGGAAGAATGTGCATATGTGCATTAAGGGATATTGTTGATTCAGATTAGGCTAGTTGTGTTGATAGCAGAAAGTCCATATCTGGATACTGCATGTTTGTAGGAGACAATCTAGTCTCCTGAATGAGTAAGAAACAATAAGTTGTTGTCTATTCTACCGTTGAAGCGAAGTATAGAGTTATGACCCTGAGTGTTGCTGAGATGATGTGTTTGAGGTCCTTGCTGGAAGAGTTGAAGATGGATGAAGGAGCACAGATACAGTTATTGCGCAACAACAGATCAGCTATTAGTATTGCCAATAACCCGGTCCAACATGACAGAACCAAGCATGTAGAGATTGACATGTTCTTCATCAAAGAGAAGATGACCAGTTGACTTCTGGAGCTAGGACATGTGGCTACTAAAAAGCAGATTGTTGACTGTCTCACCAAGGTATTTAGTACGTTATACTTGGATATGCTTTGTAAATAAGATGGGCTTAATCGATATCTTTCGCCCGCCAATCTTGTGGGGGAGTTGTTGGTTTATTTATCTTATTATGGACTTGGGCAACTTTTGGGCCCAAGTATATAAATAACCTTTCTCATAATCAAGTTGCTATTTTCAAGTTGACAATACTACTGGTTCGATGTATGGATCATATTGTTTCATCGCAGATAATGAATGTAGTAAAGGTTCTTCTCCAAATTGTGATTTTGGGCATGAGACCATCTGACCAAGTGGTGGTTGAACGATCAAGGGCTCCGATGGGTGATAATTTTGCTAATAGAAATGTTAAAGGCAACAGAGTATACCAATTGATCGAAGAATTTTACACTGCTTATCCCACAACTGATCGTGCTTTAAGTTTTGATGTACAATTGAAGAACTTGCATTTCAAGTGCCACAGAAATGAAGATAGTGCGTTTCAAGAATTTCAGCCAGTAACTAATGACAATATACTTTTGGATGCTCATTTAAGGGAATTGGAGTCCTGCAACAGCCTATTTTTTGAACAACAAAAGAAACTTACACCTGATCTTGATTCGCATTGGATTGGACTTAAGAATTTTGAACCATGGGGGCATGCAGCAGAGAAAGAGGTTTCAGCAACCTTGGTTTCAGAAACCTCATCCTACGCAATGAAGAATTATGACAATGCATGCATCCGTTTCATGAATGCGAACAGGGCTTCAGATAATTGTATACATTATTTTGACCAATTTATACAACATATGACAAATAAAGAGACAAAAAAGGATTAACAGAGTGCATTTTGCAAGAGTCGAATGGAAGTTTCAGGTATTGTTTTTGGAGGATTATGATTTTCGTGCAATAGATTAACCATATCGTTACTTGAATTAACTTCTTGTTTAAGTTGTAGATCTAATTACAACGGATCTAATAATAAATAAATACGATAACAGATTCGTACTTTTAATACGGAAGCGCATAGAGGCGTACTGTTCCGATTGATTATATTGCAAACACGATCAGGAGTTTACCAGAGTCTCCTTGTAATCCACGAACTCAGATCTCCACCTTCACAGATGATAAGGAAGCAATTCGAGAGAAACTATATATATGTTTATGGGTCTCAACACAAGAGGATATGAGTAATGGTGTAGTAAATAGGCGTACTGAATGCTCTATTTATAGGGAGGAATTGGAGTCTAATCCTAAATATGGTGGCAGAATCCTACCATAATAAGGACTCTCAATATTAGGTAATTAACAAATAATTACTCCTAATTAGGGTAGTAAAATCCTACTCTAATTAAAAAATTTAATATTAGGTAATAAACAAATTAATTACCATAATTAATTCAATTAGACATATAACATATATATTTTGCCTAACAATAACTAGTAAAGAAGGGAATGAAGTATGACGATCAATCTGGCAAGTAATAGTTTGTTTTTTGCGGTTGGAGTGAAATGCAATAAGGTTCAACGGAGACTCTCCTGGGGTAGCTCTTCTTAAATGGGTTCAGTTCAACGTGTGGTCCTAGCTATTAGCCCACAAAGTACCACACCGGGGGCTAACTATATGGGACTGGATGCAACCTTGGTTGTGTTGCAAACTTTTGTAGCTACATGATTGTAATTGCAGTTTATTAGTTTTGTGAGAAAGTATCGCCATGATAAGCTACTACCAGTGAGCAGTCAATCTCAATACGCTGCTCTTTGTACATAATAAGGCCAATTGGCCCCTTGATCAATGAAACCCTAAACCCTAAACTACTAAAGAAACAAAACAAATTACTTGTACTTCAATTTTGTAAATACTTAACAGTTGTAAATATTATTGATGGGGTCAAATAATGTTTTTAGCCGGGACGTCACCTGAGGTGGTCCCGGATACCCTCGATTACCTAAAAAATTATTGAAAAAATGCCACAACTTTTGTTCTGTTATAGAATGAATATTCCATCAACCCCATGCAAAATATATGATGTGCAATTACCCAAGAACTCGAATTTTAGTTGGCAAGCATGCAAAGGAGGAATGAACAATTGTATGCTAAGATGTCCTACATGCAAAGAAGAAAAGTTCAAGTGTTAGAGAAGATGCATGCAAAGTGACAAATGGCTTTGCCAATGCAACATATGGCAAGAGAGAATTGGCAAATGTCTCTAGCCAAATTCTATAAATAGGGCTCTTCCATGTAATGAAATTGACACCCAACATTTGAGTATATCTTGTAGTAAAGAAGTGAGAATACTTTGTAGAGAAAAGTGTAGAGTTATTATTGGATAAGAGAAATCATCTTTGGATATATATTATCCTTTTGTATTGTTACTATCATCAATTTCACAACAAATTTCTTGATTTTACTGTGTATATAATATTTTAATAAATTTTTATGATTAAATTATACTTAAATATACTTGTACGTGTATATATACATAAATACACATTAAAAATAAATTTATATAATGTATTTAAAAATAATAACAAGTTTATGGGTCATAATGGCTAGCACGTGGGCCAACCTAAGTTCCTCTAAACATGACATTTGCTGACTTTTTCAGACAATTATTTTTTTACTCAAAATTTCATTTTTACTTTGTTCGAAAGTTCAAATACAACAAACGTAACCATTATTTTTTTTAATTAAGTTGAGGTCAGGGGGTCATATGTATGCGACCTTACCCCTGTAATTATACAAAGAGGTCATTTCTGTTGAGCCCCAAATTGCATTGCGTCATTTGATATATTGAGTTTCAGCAACTTCACTAAATAGAAATACTGAAATTTAATAGAATCATTTTGATCTAATCCATTATTAGTACAAAGCTAAAAAAATTATAAATAATAGACGTTTCCAACTCCATTTACAAAGTTTAGTTCAAGAATATGTGATCGTGACCAATTCCCAACCAATGGGAAAGAACATATAGAAGGGAAGAATCCTATTAGAATGGGAACTTGAACAAAGAAATGTAAGCCACCCAGTTTCCGTGGTCGTCAACGCGCAGAACCTCTCCCAGTAACCCAAATCCATTTACTATCAAAGCACACAGAATACTATAGTCACTTCTTATTATTATTGAGCAATGGCTGCTACATCAGTATCTGCTTCTCCTTTTCTTGGAAACTGGGCCACTTCCGTCGCCGGAGAAGAAAACGTCTTGCTGCAGGCCAAGGCAACTCCGGCAGGTCTGAGGGTGGCGCGGCCGGTTCGAGGGTGGCCGATGATGAAGAATGTTAATGAAGGGAAGGGCGTGTTCGCTCCAATTGTTGTTGTCGCGAGGGATATCATTGGGAAGAAGAGGTTCAATCAGCTCAGGGGAAAAGCTATTGCTCTGCACTCACAGGTATTATCTACTGACCAGTTATACTAGCTATCAACAAATTGGAATTGATAAGTAGAATAGAAACTATCCATTTTATTTATGACTCTGTATTTCTGTTGTGCATTTCTCTTTCTTTTTTTGGTTTCATTATTTGCATCCATCCTCCACATGTTCAGGTCATAACCGAGTTCTGCAAATCGATCGGAGCAGACTCCAAGCAACGGCAGGGCCTCATTCGATTAGCGAAGAAAAACGGGGAGTGGCTTGGTTTCCTTGCATGACCACAAAATCAGTGAACAAGTCGAATTTTTTTCTTTAATGTATGTATGAAAGTGTAACAGAGTCTTATACAATGGATGACATTTGTTTGAAATCAATGCCTTCTCTCCCACACAGTTCATTTTCTTTCGAGATTCAGCTATGTTGGTCAAATAATCAACTGCAATTTCAACTGCATTCAATTTCAAGTTTAGATTGGATAGTAAGACTAACTTCACCAATAACTGTAGACATTTGAATGGAAGTAGAGATGGGTACTGAGATTGTCTTTGAATACGTTTGTAGCATAGATGCAGACGCACCTGGAGTCTGAGATAGTAGTATACATGATGACTGAACCACTTGTATCAAATACAGGCAAGTTATACAACATGTGATGCAGTGAATTCCTCCTTAAAAGTATGAAAAGCAAATGGACCGGAAGTACTATAGAAACCAATTCAGAAACATTATTGCCTCCTGACAGGCATTTTTTTGTTTTGAGCTTAAGCTATTGGCCTTCAAAGAATGGGGATGCAGGTGATAAATGTCACGCATACTTGGTAACTTGATCTCAACTGTCACTAATGATACAACCATCCTCTTCCTTTACACAAAGTATCGACTTTCCCTTTTGGAATCATCCTGTGTTAACAAGGAGAAAAATGATAACAATAATAATTTGATATATAGGGAAAAATGGCACATGAGGGTTTGTTAAACGTAGAAAAATAATCGTGTTGAAGAATGTATTGATTTCTTTTCTTCTTGATATTTTTCTCTTTGATTACACATGCTTTTATAGATGAAGGAGGAGGAAGTTTCCTCATGTCTTCTTTCACCAACATCTTACCTATGAAGGAGGAGGAAGTTTCCTCACATCTTCTTTCACCAACATCTTACCTAACCCATTTAAGTAGCTACCTAACACTCTTCTCAAGTTGAGTGATCGGGTCGTTGATACCCAACTTGCCTAAGACTTCGTGGAATGCTCGTCCTGTTACTGTTGTTGTGGGAATGTTGGCTAGCTTATTTTCTGACCTCACGAATGGTAGACATACTACCTTCTCTTCAAGTTTTTCTTTTATGAAATGTCTATCTACTTCGATATGTTTAGTTCGATCAAGTTGAACTAGATTTTCTGAAATGCTAATTGCAGACTTGTTATCACACATCAATGGGCAGACCTCCTGAACAGGATAGCCTAATTCTTTCAGTAGTTTTCGCAGCCACAAGACTTCAGTAAGACCTCGAGCTATTCTTCTAAATTCTACTTCTGCACTGGAAAGAGCCACTACCTTTTGTTTCTTACTTTTCCAAGTCACAAGGCTTCCTCCAACTAAGGTAAAATATCCAGAGGTTGATCTTCTGTCGATTTGACTTCCTGCCTAATCAGCATCCTTGTAAGCTTGGATGTTCAAATGACCATTTCTCTGGTATAACACTCCTCTTCCAGTTGTTCCTTTTAAATATCTAATAATCCTGAGTGCAGCTTCCATGTGTGCTTCATGAGGATTTTGCATGAACTGACTGATCACACCTACCGAGTTAGCAGGTCTTGTGTGTGATAGGTAAATCAATTTTCCAACCAATCTTTGATATTGATCCCTTTCTGCTGAAAGAGCATCCTGGTCGAATTTTAGCTTGTGATTAGCCATCATTGGTATTGGTGTCTCTGCTGGTTTGCAATCCAACAACCCTATCTCTGCGAGAAGATCCAAGATATACTTTTGTTGGGATATAAAAATGCTCCTCGTGGATCGTAGTACCTTGATACCTAGGAAGTATTTGAGCCTTCCCAAATCTTTCATCTCGAACTCTTTGAAAAGATTTTGTCGAAGGGACTTGATTTTCTATACATCATCCCCGGTGATCACCATGTCGTCCACATATATAGTCAAGCATGTGATGAGTTCTCCTTGTCTTTTCAAGAGTAGGATGTGGTCGGAGTTACTTTGTTTGTAGCCATACTTGTGCATAACTAAAGTGAATCGGCCAAACCAAGCTCAAGGAGACTGTTTGAGTCCATATAGCACTTTCTTCAAAAGACACACTTCTCCTTGTTTGAAGGTATTTGAGAACCCAGGCGGGGGTTCCATATATACTTCTCCCTCGAGATTACCATTGAGAAAAGCATTCTTGACATTGAATTGGTGTAGTGACCAATTCTTGTTTGCAGCAATGGAGAACAATACTCTGACAATGTCGAATTCAGCTACTGGAGAGAATGTCTCTGAATAATCGATTCCATACATTTGGGTGTATCCTTTCGCGACCAATCTTACTTTATATCTTTCAATCGTGCAATCGGCCTTATGTTTGACTGTGAATACCCATCGACATCCGACTGGCCTCTTTCCTGCAGGTAGAATACATTTTTTCCACGTTTTCATTTTTTTTCCAAGAGTTGTCATCTCGCTTTGCATTACTTCCATCCACTCGGTTTTATTTTGGGCTTCTTGTATGGTTCTTGGTGTCTTTGTCGAACATAATGCAGTCATAAATGATTTGGCATCTCGAGATAGATTCCCCGTGATTAGACTTACCATTGGATATTTTGATTGTCAGGGTACGTGCTCAGGCTCATATCTTTTTGCAGGAATACCACGATTATGTCGAGTGGGCAATACTCCCAAGTCCTGCATATGATGCTCAGATTATGCTGAGACATCAGGATGAGTAGCAAGAGTAATTTCATCAACATGTCGAGAATCAGTGCTAGAGTAAAGAGTTACCTCATGATGTTTGATCAAAGGAGATTGAGGTGGCGTTACGAGTGTGGGTGACTGTACTATGTCTGAAGTGATGAGCGGAGGATGATGATCGGAGTCCTCGAAGATGGGTGTGATTGTAGATCCAAGTAACCAATCCGGTGGATCAATAATATGTGATGAATCCCCCTGACCACTGGAGTGGGAAGAGTAGAAGTACTCAGTCTCAAGGAAGTCGCAATCCATTGTTGTATACATGTGGTTAGAAGGCGGATGATAGCATCGATATCCTTTCTGATTGATCCCATATCCAACAAATATGCACTTAACAGCACATGGATCCAATTTGGAACGATCAGTCTTTGGAATGTGGACATAGACAGAGCAATCAAACACCTTCGGAGCTAAGGCCAACGCTGATGGGACAAAGGTATGGGTAGCAAGTTCGTGAGATGGAGTTTTAAGGTCCAATATTTTGATAGGTAGGCGGTTGATCAGGTAGACCGTCATGGCTACTGCTTCTGACCAAAAAGAATGAGGAACCTAAGATTCAATCATGAGGGCTCGGGACATTTCAAGTATCAACCTATTCTTGTGTTCAGCGACCCCATTCTATTGAGGAGTTTGTGGGCACATGGTTTTGGTGCACCATTCCTTTGTCTAAGAAGAAATTTTTCATTGAGAGGTTGACGAATTCACCCCATTTTCTGATCGGAGGGTACGAATTCTGATTTGAAATTGTGTTTCTACCATGGCATAAAATTCTACAAAATTTTCAAATACTTTGGACTTTTGCCTCAAAAAATATACCAAGGTCATCCTGGAGCAATTATCAACAAACAATAGAAAATATCAAATATCACCAGTACTAGTCTTGGGAGCAGGACCCCACACATCCGAATGTACCAACGAAAATACATTACCAGTACGAGTATTATTCAGCAAATACGAGTGACGACGGTTCTTTGCTAGACAACAAGTCTCACATGTAAAACTATTACTTCTTGCTAAATAAATGAAGAAACAAGAGCTTGTGATAACTAACTGAGGGATGTCCTAGTAGTTGATGCCATAGCCACATCTGACGAGTATTCAGCCCCTGAGAGAGTAACGTCGTGCCAGACTCAACCGCCTCATCAACATAGTACAGTCCTCCATGCTCAGTGCCACACCCAATAATCTCCCGTGTCCGAAGGTCCTGTAGTAAACAAAAACGAGCATAAATAAGCACTCTGCAATTTAATTCTTCGGTCATATGGCTTACAGATAGGAGTTTGCATGACAGTGATAACACATTGAGACAATTAGACAATGTCAGATGAGGTGAAATTCGAACAGTCCCTGCCCCGGTGACAGGTGATAAGCCCCCATTGGCTGTTTGGATACTGTGTTTCTTTGGTCTCGTGGGATTGATTAGATCCGTAGCAGTATTTGTCATAGTGTTAGTGGCACCGCAATCAAGTAGCCACAGATAAGGATTGGGTTTGGTGGGTAGATTGATTGAGTAGGTTTGGGTAGAATGTTGTCCCACATAATCCAATACTAGATCTAGATCAAAGCATCCAAGGCCAAAGAATTTGGGTTTTTCAATGTTTGGGGCTACTTTGTAATTGCTAAAAATTTGGGATGTTTGTGTAATTTTGGCTATCTGTTAGGCCGTGTTGAGTGAGATCGAGAACCTAAGGGTTGTATCGCAATAGGATTAGTTTTCAGGGACGTTTCTGCAAATAAACTAACACTAGGAATACAATTGAAGAATTTTGGCTAGGGTTTGAGGCCAAATCATCCCCAAACCCATTACCTATATCGCCTATTTTCTCTGTAGGAACTGTGGCTGCCGTAGTGCCGAATCCTGCTGGTAGTTAGTCTCCGCCGCTGCTAGTGGAGGCCTTGCTACTTCCTACAACGGAGGAGGTTGTTCCCGAACGGCGGCTCTTGTCTTTGAAATACCAATCTGAAAAACCTATCTTCTTGAAGCACCGTTCGGTGGTATGCCCACTCTGGTGACAATCGCTACACCAAATCTTTGATTTGTCGATTTCAGGACCGCGGGATGATGATCTCGCACTGTTTTTGGTCGAATCTGATCGAGATTCGCCTGAAGGTCGAGACTTGAGGGCAAAGCCACTGTCAATGCCCTGGGTTCCGTCGCCACTGTCGTCGTGTCCTGGATTCAGAGATGTTGCTTGGCGGTCTCTCGACGACAGGAGGCATACGCTTGGTCTACGATGGGTAAGGAATCTATTTTTAGTATATCCCGCTTTATTTCATCAAATTATGGGTGGAGATTTGAAAGAAACTGGAATAATCTTATTTCCTGTTGAATTCGGTCAAATGTCTTGATATCTTCTTCGCATTTCATTAGATTGGGCATTCTACGGTTGATTTCTTGCCATATTTTCTGCAGATTCGTATAAAGATCCTCCAAATTGCCCTGGCCTTTGGGTTGGAGGTTGGCTTGGACGGATAGATCGAATAGCTGGAGCGAATCTTGTCCACTGCTGAATGTCGTTGCAAGCCTATCCTATATAGCTTTGGCCGATGGATAAGAGGCAAATCTGTCCACCAACATGGACTCCATGGCCAAGAGCAATGTGGTATAGACTTGTAAATCTGCTTGTTCCCATTTGGTATAGCTGGGGTCATTTTTGCAGGTGGATTGCTGGTGATGTGGTGTAGCTTTCCTTTGCCACCAATTACCATCTTTATGAGACGGCTCCATAAGGTGTAGTCATGATGGTTAAGTTTGATGTGGATTGAGGTTTGTTAGTTTGGCTCGGGATCCTTCATAATTTGAAGGATTTTGGTGAGTTGTTGGGTTAGTTCCTCCGAGGCGAGGCTCGCTGCCGGCGATGCAGCCTTGAAGGTTTCTTCGGACTCGCCGTTGTTCATTTGTCCGGATGGCAATCAGGGTAGATGATGAGTTTGTTACCGGCTTGATCCCATGGATCGAGCCATTCGCTCTGATACCATGTTAAACGTAGAAAAAATAATCATGTTGAAGAATGTATTGATTTCTTTTCTTCTTGATTTTTTCTTTTTGATAACACATGCTTTTATAGATGAAGGAAGAAGAAGTTTCCTCACGTCTTCTTCCACCAACATCTTACCTAACCCATTTAAGTAGCTACCTAACAAAAATGTCACGAACCCGGGATTGGGACCGAGTGATGGGATTCCGGGCGTTGGCTCAGAACTCGGAACGGGGAAAAACAGAGCACACAGCCTTTGCCAAATTAAAAGAGCAATTGTTTTTTATAATTTTTCTACTTGCCAAGCACTGGCTTATACGTTACACTTGAGCTTAAATAAGCGGAAAATCAAGAATGGAATAGAAAAACTGCAATGAATCAGAAACTGATGCATGCAGATATGAAGTTAATTTCCAAACTTGGTTCTTGATTGAATTAATTCTCTCGTATGACCAGTACATTCTGTTTGTCCAGGTAGAATGTTCATGCCTGTCCAGTGTCCAATTACAACATGTACTATAAAACACATTAAACGATACAACAAGCAGACGTTTCACATCATCACTGAGCCTTATATCAGCTCAACTATTCGTTTTCGATTCCAGATAATCTTGCAAGCTCTGGTAACTTCTTTTCACCTGTATAAACCTGCATTGGGAGACAGATCTTAGCAGATATATTCGGGGAAAGACGATGCTCTGTTTTTCAAGTTATTCTAAGAATTTAATGTGCAAAACACGGAAAATAACGAAAGGGAGCCGCACCTGACCATTGATTTCCCAGGTCGGGAAACCATTGAGTTGAACGCGAGAACAGGCCTCAGCCATTTTTGCTCCTTTCTCTATACCATCAGGGAAGCATTCTATGTAATTCAAGAGCTTTGCTGCTTCATGACCAAAGATCTGTTTCAATGGAGATGCAAAACAAGCTTATGTAAGACTGATATAATGGAGTTTTGAATCAAATAGAGAAGTTCATCCTTGATAATAAACTGATCCATCATACGAATACCAGAAAAAAATATATAGATGTGCATACTGAACAAGACTAACGAAGATGGTCAACTGACAAGCCAACTAGACACAGAAAATCAGAGTAAAGAATCACCTAGGACGGCTCAAGCAAGTAGAAACAAATACAGTTTTAGCATTATGTAACTCTATACGAACTTGAAAACATCAGTTCATTTTCAAAGATAATTTGCTCATATTAATTCAATGAACTATTTTGTCCAAGGATTATGCTCTTATCTTTCTTCTTTAAAGCAATAATAGCCTAATAAATGAAGAATGCCATTGAATAAAAGTTGTTGAATCTATCTAAGGTTTGGTTTTCTTCAAACTGTTACCAAAATCTGACAAGAAAAGAACAGTACAACATAGCAGATTAACCAAGTTGACAAAGAATATGCCGAGTCTTGGAATTATACAAAAGCTCTTTATAGCAGATTTTTATATGTTACATAGTCGTTTGACTATATTTAAGTTTTTACTCAGTTTAGTTTGTGCCCGAGGCTCAAGAAGAATCAAAATCACCCAGATTAGCTCAAATAAGAGTGAAGAATAGAAGAAATTACTTGTTTCTGATGCACACAATGTGAGCACCAGAAAGCTCCATAAAGTTTTGCCCCAATTGACTGTAGATGTCTTGCAAGAGATAGGGCTAAAGGGCTGGACTCTTGTGTGATTTCGGTTACAGCATGTACCATTCCTGTGACTGTAAAGCTGTTGAATACATAAAAAATAACTCATTACAGAAAACCAACTATATGAGCACCATGTCAGTGATATGACGATGAGTTGAATCTCGACATTCTAAATCAAATTGAGCATGTGGTTCCAGAGGCTTAGGGAATTTCATGGCACATACCTCCATGTGTCACCTAACTCAAGTATAAACATTGGTAGCTTCCTCTTATTGCATCGATACTCCACTAACTTATATGAAATTTCGTTCCACATGCTAAACAGCTTTTCTAATGATTGATTAAT
Source organism: Pinguicula moranensis (assembly GCA_028565015.1). Taxonomy (NCBI): domain Eukaryota; kingdom Viridiplantae; phylum Streptophyta; class Magnoliopsida; order Lamiales; family Lentibulariaceae; genus Pinguicula; species Pinguicula moranensis. Next base: position 3,498 of record JAOWBN010187228.1, on the reverse strand, counting down.
TTCATTTCTAAAGATTGATTAATCAGCATCTTTTTCCAAGAAAATCTTTGAATGGTTTACAGCAAACAATCTTAGATAAACCACTTAGCAAATCTTTGTTTAAAGATGAAAGGTTATATCTGGAAGGAAAACACAGTTAGTCCTGAATCCTAATTATGGATTGCTCAAGATACTGAAAGTGTATGTATACTTCAGCAGAAGAGAGGTTATTAACCAAAGTCAGCTCAATGAAAGAGGTGATCACGGTGGAAAGACCAAGCTATCTGACAATGTCTTCATTTTCTTAGAAGCTGAATATTCAATGAACAAAATTCTACTGAGCTGAAGGGATCTAGAGTCAGACTGACTCTTTCTCAGTACAACCACCCCTATCAGCAACCAAACAGAAAGCACTAGAAATTTTCAAAGGAGTATGGAGTATCTCAAAAGTCCATTAGTATACCTTTAGTTTACATCAGGTAGAAACATATATTCAATTTTTTGAACTAGCCTACCTTAAGGCAGGTTGCACATCATTAGATGCACTCAAAGCCATAACAAGCAAGCTAGTTATGCATAACTTTGACACAAATAGTTTTTGAATATTAATCCACGCTTCTGCAAGACGAATCCAAAATTAGTCATTGCTACATGATACAGAACAAAGCACTACGAAAGTGATAACAACAAAATAAATTTTGAATGAAAAACCATTTGGGTCATTGAAAGAAGGTGTATTGATAATGCTATCGATGTCAAACAATATAAATGTGAACGCTGAGTTACTTCTGTCATCTTCATCATCAACGGATGGAGAAGATGGTTTCAAAGGTGAAGTAGATAACGAAGTAGTTCCTAAGTCGGGCTTCGCAGTAATCTTACTGATCCAAGGCTCACATTTCATAGTGAACATCCCAAGTCTTCGCCCCAAATCTCCTGCCTACAATGCCAGAGGTGAGAAGCAGAATTAATATAAAAATAGCAGAAAATCGGACATCAATCCAGTCATACAAAGATGATATTTTGGACCTTGGACTGAGAAGGAACGGAGCAAATAATACGAGAATAGAGTGAATTTTTTCGATGTGGTGGAATTGAGTAAGACGATCCCGTGAAGTAGCTGCTAGTCCCAGACATCATGAATCCAATCCCAGTCTCTCACGGCTTGAGCAGTCAGACGTCAGGCAAGATGACAGTTAGTTCATGGAGTGTGGAACTGGCAATCTCCTACTTCCAAATCGCTGTGTTAACAAGCAAAAGCAGAAGAGATTCAGGAGGAAGATGTAACGAATAATCAGTAGGCAGCAATCCAATGGAAGAATAAGAAGAAGAGGGACCCAAGAAGGACTTTTATAGTGTTTTAGTTGTCAGTTATTTTATAAAATCGTGTCTTGAATGTTTACAAAGTTGGATCTGTATTGTCTTCTTCATTGTGTAACTGAAACTAGAGGTACCCACGTTTTTAGTGTTTTAGTTGTCAGTTATTTTACTTAATCATGTCTAGAATGTTTACAAAGTCCTATCTGTATTGTCTTTTTCATTGTGTAACTGAAATTAAAGGTCGGCAAATGGGCTGACTAAATAGGCTCGACTTGTTTGGCCCATTTAAAACGGGTTATGGGTAGTATTGCCCGTTCTCGCCCGTTTTATTAACGGGCGGCGGCGTGACGTTTCGGAGGAAATAGGCGGGCCGAGCCTGCCCGTTTCGTGGGTGGTGCGGTGTGGGTCAGCCCGTTTATTGTCTTCTTCACTGTGTAACTGAAAATAGAGGTCGACAAACAGGATCGGCCCATTTGGCCCATTTAAAATGGGTTACGGGCGGCGGCGTGCCGCTTTGGAGGAAACGGGCGGGCCAAGCCCGCCCATTTCATGGACGGTGCGGCACGGGTCAACCCTTTTCCCGGGCGGTGAGGGCGCGGGTCAGCCCATTGGCCCATTTACATAGAATAAAATGCAAAAAATTGCTTTAGACCAAATTCAAACCCATATTCAAATTATAAACTGACAAGTATTGTAACCATTGAGATACAATGTTGTGATGGTTAACCCAATGATTTTATTATATGTAAATGCATTTATTTTCTTAAAGTTGAATATAGGACTTTGTCCCACACAGATTTCACACCAAAGTTTTCTCTCGCTTATGCCTATAAATACCCTACTCCCCTCTCTCATTTACTCAAATCCCATTTTTATACTTATTAGGTAGAAAAATGATTTTCTTTAGTAAAATTCTATAAATTAAAAATATATTAATAATATAAATTAAATTAAATTAAATAATATTTTTTATGAGTTACAGTGCCAAACCCGCACGGCCCGTTTTCAAAAATGCGTCAAACTCGTACAACCCATTTTAAAAAATGGGCCCAACCCGCACCATCCATTTTTAATACACGGACGTGCCGTGTCTAAAAAATAAGCACGTTAACCCGTGACGGGCGGGGCGGGATGCCGACCACTAACTGAAACTCCTAAAGTTCAGCCGAGCTATATCGTCATTATCCAAGTAATGGCAATATTGTAGCGCCGTGTCATTTAGTCCAAAAAAGAGTCGCGAGAGTGGATATAAATGTTAGGAGTTCACAAGAGTTGAACTCAACATATGAATGAGATATCTATTTCCTCCGATCTTCTCTTCCTTACTCTCTGCCTTTTCCAAATTCTGCAACCTTATCACTGTTATACTCTGTTTCTTTGGTGAACTATCTTAATTCATTACAATTGGTATCAGAGCCTGAAAAAATCCAACACACCCAAATGATAAGAAATCGCCATCCACTTTCTGATGCCCAAACATCCTTCCCACACATTGAGGTATCTGCTGAAACCAAGAATGATGCCTCAGATATCAACTCAGGAAAACAATCAGCCCACATTCCATAATCAGCGTCCAATTTACAGGATGGTAGTCAACAAAAAATGCTGGAAATGATTTATGCAGAGGTCTGCAAAACCGCATAGCAATATGATGAGTTGCGAAACCATGTGGCAAGGATTGAACAAACAATGACCCTGCAAAATCACAACTTCCATCAACAAGTCCAGATGGTTACTGAGAGATTAGCCAGAATTGAGACCTCAAAATCTGTCCTTGGACCACCACCATTCAATCCAACGGGATACCTAGGGCCGAGAGACCATATGGGAGTTCAACCGATGGCTCACATGAATCACAATATCCTATTCGAACAGGATGAAATAGGGAGGGAAGAAACTGATAGAGGAAGGCGAGCTAAAATGCCTTGCACGAATTTCCCCAAATTTGATGGGCGAAATCCTCGTTCTTGGATTGAGAGAGCAGTTGGCTTCTTCAACATCTACTCTGGTATTCATTATGGTGAAAGAGCTGAGTTTGCAAAAGTACACTTCGAAGGTGACGCAGATTCATGGTTTCAAAGCTTGCCATACCATCAACGAGCGGATTGGTCTGTGTTCTGATGTGAATCAAATAGTACATCTTTGCTTAGACGATTTCATGATGGTTTTGTGTGATTTACACTCATTTAGGTAGGATCT
>JAOWBN010187217.1:0-16192 GCA_028565015.1 Pinguicula moranensis | reverse complement strand
TACGCCTGTGTCATCAACCTTCTCACTTGTTTGGGTCGAACACAGGAGGCTGAGAAACTTATACAACTGAGATCATCCGTGTCTTGATAGATAGATAACTCTGATTTGCTTGTTGATTCATGAAAATGACTGTTTTTGGTGGGGTGGTTCAAACCATTGTATGCATCACAGAAACTCAATGAGAAACCCGGATAGCAACATGGACAAGTAATAGTCTATGGAATGACTGATTTCTTGAAGAGGATAGAGACCACTCTTACACGGGCTAAGTTTGTTGAGTTGTGCTCAGATTTGCTCGACAAGTGAGTTTCTGCCCATTTTATTGGGTAGCTGAAACATTTTATTTATATTTCTGTTCCAGTTTTCTGATTACTTTGGTTATTTATGTGTTTATATTGAAAACACCGTTTCAAAATGCATTGAGGGATGCAAAACTTTCCTTCTGTGACCTAGATGAGGTCATACTTGTCGGTGGTTCAACCCGTATTCCATCTGTCCAGGAACTAGTTTAAAAATTGACTGGAAAGGACCTCAATGTCATCGTGAATCCTGATGAAGTCGTTGCTCTTCTGTTGTTTGTGTATCTTGATTTATCTGTGTTTCATTGTAGCGGGCTTATGCTAAAGAAAATGTTTAGTATCCAACCATTATTTGTTCCGTCAAAAGAGAATCTCGTGAATGGCTGAGAAGTTTGCCGACGAAGATAAAGGAGAAGAGAGACGCAATAGATACTAAGAATCAAGCTGACTCTGTGGTTTACCAAACAGAGAAGCAGTTGAAGGAACTCGGGGACAAAGTTCCCGCTGCTGTCGAGGAAAAGGTTGAGGCGAAACTTGGAGAGCTTAGGTATGCCATCTCTGGAGGCGCAACACAAACGGTGAAGGATGCGATGGCTGCTCTTAATCAGGAAGTCATGCAGCTCGGCCAATCCTTATACAATCAACCTGGTGCAGCTCCCGGTGCTGGTCCTACATCCGGTGGAGGCGCTGCTTCTTCAGAATCATCCGGGGAGGGACCGGAAGGTGATGTCATTGATACTGATTTCACAGATAGCAAGTAAGATGGTGGGAGATTGATGCTGGTTTCTGGCTTCTATTTTTGTCTGGATTTATCTCAACTAGTCTATTAGGTCAGAGTAGAGACTGCATTAGTTGCAAAAGTAGGTATCTCTCATTTTAATTCCACACTAGATAATAGAAATTGTCAAACGGGAATTATTCTACTTCTACCTTTGGCAAATCAAATAAATGAATATTGATCGCCATGATTTGCTTATTGTGATTGTTTTGCTTTGATACATGGACTGTAAGATGGAGATTAGAAATTTTTCATCGTTTGGAAGAGAAGTAACCAACTATAAGAAGCTTCATCTGTTCAAAAAAGGCGTTTTAATCAGGAAGGAACCCACATCAAGACATATGCTTTCAGAATGCAGTTCGATAATCAATTGAATTAATTTACATATAATTTTATAAAAAAATGATATTTTTTTCCAGAATTTAATAGTATTATTAATGTATTCTAGTATAAAAGTAACTTTTGTTTAAAAAATCAAAAAAATAATTTATTTGTTATTAAAGGATAAATAATTTATTTTTTATTTGTTATTAAAGGATAACTAAATCAAAAATTAATTTTTAGACTAAAATTACAATAAATTTGAAAATTATGGGATAATTTGCTATTTTATAACTAGCTGAACTCAAATTGTATTTGACCCGTTGATTTTATCCCTAATTTTTTATATGTCGATGGCGTGGAATCTTGGAAAGACAGCCTGCTATGATTATATTTACAATTTGGTCTTCAAGCTATTTTTATTATCAAAAGAACCCCTTGGCTCATTTTATAACCAACTAGTGACAGGTACCCATTTTACTTTAAAATTATTTTAGGCCCCAGGAAAGATTTGGTTTGACACACACCTTGAGGCGGATGTGAAAAATTGGGAATCGTTTCGGATGAAGTTGTTAAATTTCAGGACACCACACATTGAACGATATTGTCCGCTTTAGATCGAAGTCCTCACGGATTTGTTCTTGGGGTTTTTATCTCCAAAAGCCCTCGTTCAAGTAATGTTGTGTCACTCTATTTAAACCCATCTAACTTGAGTTCTCTAACCGGTGTGAGATATTTCAATACTCCCCCTCAAGTCTAACTGGGCATACCCTGTTAAGACTTGACAACAATCCCACACTTTCGGGGTAATCCCACCTACGGAGCTTATAATTGGTGCACCCCACCTCCAGTAGCCAACTCTTGAGCTCTTTCCGGGGTTAATATTCGGGGAAACCCCACCTCCGGGGCTAATAATCTAGATAACCCCACCTCCGGTGGCCAACTCTTGGGCTCTTCCGGGGTCAACATTCGGGGCAACCCTACCTTCGGGGGCCCACATCGTGAACCTGCTCTGATACCATGTTAAATTTCAGGACACCACACATTGAACGATATTGTCCGCTTTAGACCGAAACTCTCACGGATTTGTTCTTGGGGCTTTTATCCCAAAAATGCCTCGTTCAAGTAATGTTGTGTCACTCTATTTAAACCCATCTAACTTGGGTTCTCTAACCGGTGTGAGATATTTCAACAGAAGTAGCTCCAAATCAAGAAAATTTCTCTCGGTCTCGAATTACAGTCTTGTTAAGATATTATTTGTATTAGGACATTATTTATAATATTAGATTTATATTATTGTAAAGTAGTAAAAAGTTGTGTTTTATAATATTTTAGAGTTAGTGGGTGTTAGACTAGGTAAATTAGAAAGGGATTGAAATCTAACCTTGTAAAATGAAAGGATCAAAAATTGATAATTTCTTTAAACTGATTTGATCCCTTCCTAATTAGATTTCTAAGTTTTCTTATAAGTTTAACACTCTATACAACGTAAAAAGTAAGCTGGAAATCAAACAATTGTTTTCCCACCAATTCCCTAGGCCACGGTTGACATGGTATTAAAGCTAATGACTCGATCCAACTGATCTAGCCACAAAGCCTCATCATCGGCCAGTGGACCTGCCTGCCAGGTTGATGACAACCGGTGACCAAACCTTTCCAGTTCTTCCGGCGGCATCACCAGCGAGCCCACCCACGGAAGAGCTTTCAAACTAATTTGCTCAAATTTTTTGACAAATCAAACCTCAAACAGAATTCAACCAAACCATTAGAATAAGCCTCAAACTTATAGATCACAACTATCCACTATGGAGAAGACTAATGAAGATGGCAATTGGGGGATGAGGAAAGCTCAGCCACATCACAGCCAACCCCCGACCAGAAAGTGATCCAATTTTCACAAATGGGAATTTGTGGATCTAAACATCTGCTCGAGTATCTTAGGAGCAATTGACCCTAATCTATTCGACAGATACACATCTTTTCCCACTGCTAAAACACTGCGGGAAAGTTTGTCCACAACCTACAACAGTGGGAATGACTCATTGCAACTGTTCGATCTTGCCATCCAAGCAAACTGCCAGCCACAAGGCTAGGGTTCATGGGAGGAGCTATACACTACCCTACAACGAATCTGGCAACAAATGGACAGACGCCAACCAAATACCATGAAGTGCCCGGAGGATATCATGACTTTCAATCGCCTCCAACAAGAAACACAATTGTTTCAGTTTCTTGTGAGAGTTGACCCAAAATTCGATGTTACTAAACGAGATCTGCTCAAAGTCGACCCCTTGACCTTGGTCGAAACAGCATGCACCATGATCCGACGAGAGACAAACCTCTTACAAATCCTCAACCCTAGACACCTCACTTGCGGCGAGGCATCTCAAGGGATTGGCAATGGCTTTACGGCCAAATCCCAGTCAAATTCGGCCAAGCACTCGGCCAAATCATCATCCCGTGGAGGCGACATCGACAAATCCAAACTCTACCACACCAACGACTGAGCGGTGTTTTAAGAAAATCGAGTTTCCCGATTGGTACTTCAAAGACAATAGTCGCAAGCTGGGCGTTGGCGCCGCCACCGTAGGAAACAATGAAGTCTCAACTAGTAGTGGCGAGAACCAAACGACCGAGCCTGGATTCGGGGTAATAGCCATGGTGGACAGAGAGAAAAATGGAATGATGCAGAACAACACAGGTAGAAGGGTCGAGAATGTTTCGACATTCTCGAACCCTGATATCCAAGATTTGCAACTATGCTCTCTGGTTTCTAATAGTTTTGCAGATCAGTCCATCAAGTTTCCTAAAGTCCCGATACGCCCCCAGCGAGTTGGTCCGGACTTGGTATCTCCCCACAAATTTCCACAAATTCCATTATGATCCCTGCACTGCCAGAAACCACTTATACATCCCCATTAATCTCCCGAAATTATAAAACTTCCCCTGGAGTATCCGAAATCCCATATACATCCCCATAACTTCCATAAAATTTCAAATACACCCCAGTAGTTCACAAAACCCCAAGAAACACCCTATCCAGCTCAAAAAATTCAGAAATTCCCAGAAAAACAACCATGCCATGCAAATCCCAAAATTTTCAGGTAGTTGGATCATAGTCTCTTACCATAAAAATGGCTGCATGCGCAGCAGCACCAACTATTAGAAATCCACCAATCCACATGTGATGTGTGAACAATGACAGTTGTGTACCATAGTCAGTAGCTAGATATGGATAAGGGGGCATGGAATACATATGGTGAGCTACGATGTTTTAATCTCGCTCCGGATAATGACTACGACGGGATCACCCCATCCACTGTCTACTCAGCATGTGAAAAATCCCAACAACCTGGGGGTGATGGATCTTTGACTGTGGGGCCAGTGACACTATGACTAACTCCTCTGAGGATATCATCAGGTCATCAGCACCTCGGAAAAAATGTATTTAAACAGCCAATGGGGGCGTCTCACCAGTGGTTGGAGCAGGAGCAATTGAGATTTGTCAAAATCTCAAATTATCCAACTGTCTTTATGTGTCATCTCTGTTTTGCAAACTCTTATATGTAAGCCATGTGATAAAGGAGTTGAACTATCACGTATTAATCTATCCTCACTTTTGTTTAATGCAAGATATTCGAACACGGGATATCCTTGGATGTGGCATTGAGCAAGGGGGTTGTACTATGTTGATAAGGTGACCAGGTCCAGTTCTGCGATGTGTGCACATGGCACACCTGATTGGCAAGTTTGGTTGTGTCACCTACGTCTAGGACATCCCTCCGCCGGTTATCTCAAATTACTGTTTTGGCATTTTTTTTCACAAAGAACATCTCTTTTTCATGTGATACATGCTATTTGGCCAAAATCCATCGGCAACCTTATTTATTGAATAATACTCGTACCAGTACTATTTTTTCCTTGGTTCATTATGATGTCTGGGGATCGACACCCGGGACCATTACGGGTAGTTTTTGATATTTTCTACTTTTCATTGATGATTGCACTAGGATGACGTGGATTTATTTTCTTCAACATAAGTATGAAGTTTTGAAAAATTTCGTCAATTCTATACCACAATTGAAACACAGTTCCAATAGAAACTTCGGATCCTCCGTTATGACAATGGGGGAGAATTTTTCAATCATCCTATGAAACAATTCTTTCAGAAAATGTCCTTGTCCACCAAACCACTTGTTCCCACACTCCTGAACAGAATGGTATGACTGAACATAAAAATTGGCTAATCCTCTAAACTACCCGATCCTTATTGATTGAGTCCTGAATCCCTCAATCCTTCTAGCCTGAGGCCGTAACTACCACAATATACCTTATCAACCGCCTCCCCACAAAAATCCTCAAGCTCCAAACACCAATGAAAACTCTGTCTAATCATACACAAATCTCGGATGCTCTAGCTTTACCACCTAAAATCTTTGGGTGTTCAGTCTATGTTCATATCCCCAAATCTGAGCGTACCAAATTAGACCCATGTGCTAAGTGTGTCTTTGTGGGATATGTCATCAATGAAAAAGGATATCGTTGTTTTCATCCACCTACTAATCGGATGTATATTATTATGGACTACGATTTTCTTGAAATCAAATATTTTTATTCTACCCACTCAGTCAATCAGGGGGAGACATCATTAGATGATCATCTGAGTTGGTTACTTGGTCCCGTAGAAGTAGCAGGACGGGAGTCTACCGAAGTTATTATCGATAACATAGAACAACCTTCACTGCCAGAAACCACGCCATCCCCATCCAATATCCCGAGGTAAGTATCTCTGATGATAATTCTTTATCTGACACTGTGCCAATTAGTCACTTTGATCTTGCAGAAGAACCAATAGCACCACAGGATCAGTACATCCTTCCTCATAGAAGTTCACGAGGTATTCATCCAAAGCGATATGAACCTGAGCATATTCCACGAGCATCCAGGTACCCCGTGTCTAACCTGGTCAGGGGGAGCCTATCTCAGACAGTCAAGTCTGCAAGAGCGTGGTTTGGAAGATTCAGTGTAGTTATGCGAAAATATGAATACATACAAAGAAATTCAGACCATACACTATTCTTGAAGAGAAAAGGAATATTGATTACACGTCTGATTATTTATTTGGATGATATGGTAATCACTGGAGATGATGTTGAGGAGATCAGGAATCTTTGAGAGAATTTATTTCGAGAAATTGAAATGAAAGACCTAAGAATGCTAAAATATTTTCTTGGAATTGAGGACCTATGATCATCCAGAGGGATCTTCATTTCTAAGAAAAAAATATTTCCTAGATCTTTTAGCTGAGACAGGCTTGTGGACTGTAAGCCTGCTGATACACCAATGATGGCGAATCACAAACTGAGGATGGGAGATGGGGTCCCTCTTGCATATTCAGTAGGAGTGATTTATCACACACCAAACCTGATATTGCATATTCAGTAGGAGTGATCAACCAATTTATGCACAAACCACAGGAAGAGCACATGAAAGCAACACTGAAACTTGTCAGGTACTTGAAAGGAACAACAAGATGAGAAATCATGTTTCAGAAGAATGGAAACTTAAAAATCAAGCATATACTGACGCTGATTGACCTGGAAGTCAAACTGACAGATGGTCCATCTCAGGATATTTTTAGATACTTGGTGGAAATCTTGTAACATGGAAAAGTAAAAAGCAAAAGGTGGTAGCCCTCTCTAGTGCAGAAGCAGAATTCAGAGGCATAGCGAGAGGATTGGCTGAAGTATTGTGGTTGAGAAAGTTGGTGGCTGAAATAGAATTTACGGAGAATGATGTCATTCCACTCATGTGTGACAACAAAGCTGCAATCAACATTTCAGAAAACCCAGTTCATCATAATCGCACCAAACATATTGAGTTAGACAGACATTTCTTAAAGGAAAAACTTGAAGAAAGGATAGTGTATCTACCTTTTGTACGATCAAAAGATCAACTGGCAGATATACTGATCAAGGCAGTAACCGAGCAATCATTTCATGAAGTCTTGTGCAAGTTGGGTATCGAAGATCCGACAACTCCACTTAAGAGGGAGTGTTAGACTAGGTAAATTAGGAAGGAATCAAAGTCTAACCTTGCAAAAGGAAAGGATCAAAGATTGATCCTTTCCTTAAACTGATTTGATCTTTTCCTAATTAGAATCCTAAGTTTTCCTATAAGTTTAACACTTTGTACAATGTAAAAAGTAAGCAAGAAATCAAACAATTGTTTGTTCACCAATTCCCTTAGCCATGGTTGATAGTGGGTGTATTTTATAATATTGATAAAGTTTATCTATAAATACGCACACCCACATTAATAAATGTGTATCTCTTCCCTCATGTTATCTACTATTACTATCATTCAACTATGTTTGGGCAGACTATCAAGGATTACGGAGATCATGACCAGCTACAAACTCACCTGTCAGACTGGATGCAAAACCCCTTCAGATTGACTTCATCCATTTCACAATAGCTAGCTAGAGCCATTGCACAACAACAGTGTTAGACAATATATGTCATATGTCTAATTGAATTAATTACGGTAATTATTTGTTAATTACCTAATATTAAGAATTCTAATTAGAGTAGGATTCTACTATCCTAATTAGGAATAATTATTTGTCGATTACCTAATATTGAGAATCCTTATTATGGTAAGATTCTGCCACCATAATTAGGGTTGGACCCCAATCTTTTCCTATAAATAGGGCATTCAATACGCCTATTCGCTTACACCACTATTCATAATCTAATGTGTTGAGACCCAGAAACATATATACAGTTTCTCTCGAATTGCTGCATTATCATCTGTGAAGACAAAGATCTGAGTTCTTGGATTACAAGGAGACTCTGGTAGACTCACGTTCGTGTTCGTGATATAATCAACCAGAACATTATGGTTCTATACGCTTTCGCATTAAAGTTACGAATTCGTTGTCGTATTTATTAATTATTAGATCCATTCTAATTAGATCTACAGTGGTATCAGAGTCACGTTCCGGATCTGATTATATTCGTTATTTATTTATTTATTTTCCCACTAAATCCGAATTATTTATTATTTTGTATGTCAAAATTCGATCTTCATGTTCGTTGTTCACAAAACTAAACAATCGACCACCGTCCCGAAGGCTTATTCTGGTTAGCCCGGCGGCGCATGTGGTTCACGTGCCATCACAAGTGTACGCGCATAACAACACATGTGTAGGCGTGCACAAGTGGTACAAAAATGGACTGCCGCCATGAAACACCGTCAAACCCATCGGAAGCGTTGGCAGGGCTACGCGTATAAGTCGTGTTCCGCCTACCGCCAGCATATGCGCTCGTGTGTAACTGACGACACCCATTTTTCCAGCATCATATTAGCGAACCGGCCATAAAACAAATGGCCGAACGACCCATTTTAAGTAAATGGCGATGGATCGGTGAAGGCAGAGTTTTTTCCCATCATATGGGCAAAATATTCGGCGGCACGGCGGTATTACTTCAGCGAATCGGTGAGAGATGAGTTCTCAGACCACAGAAGGAAAGAATCTTGCAACAAGTAAGAAGCTACGGGATGACAGATAGGTTTTGGCGGCGCTGGAAGAGGCGGAAATCACGAGGAATCCAAAAAAGGAAGCTTCTCGATAAGTTTTCTTCACACATCGATTGGGTCGGCCCAAATACAATTATTTGTTAATTGGGTCGGCCCAATAATAACAACAACATTTTCTTTTATGCATGATTAGGAATTAATTTGTGTTAAATGAGTAATTCTTAGTATGCATTATTAGAAATTAATTTATTTTGCCAATTTAATTCGTAGTATGCATAATTAAGAATTAATATAATTTGCATAGTGCAATTTAATTATTAGTATGCATGATTAGGAATAATATGCTAAGTGCAATTTCAATTCCAAGTATGCTTATGTGAATTAAGAATTATTTTTATTAGAGAATATATTTCCAACAAATAAAATTAATGAACAAATAATTATTAACTATGTGTTAATAATTGAATGGTGGTAATCAAAATCATATTACCATCATTATTTCAAATTTTAAAAGAAATTCGTATTAATTGTGCTCATGAGGGGTTGTCTAGGGCTGGTTGTTAAGTGAGACCCTTGTGACTCCACCAGATATCTGGACCCTTTACGAGGAATGGTAACACTGTCTAGGCAGATGATTACCGGGATTATAGTATGAGATCAGCTACTTGGGTGCTTACCGAATCGGTTAAGGATTCCATCTGGACCAATTCATATTCTTTTGATAGTTTCAAAAAATTTCCTTTAACTATGTGTTAAAAGAAAATCGAATTGTTATACATTAACAGTTTATTTATGCTAATTATTTTGATTAGAACAAATTAAAATAAAAATGCTCTACAGCAAAAAATATCAAATTGTTACAATTAACAATTACATGTGACAATCCATTTGGTTGTATGGGTTACTATGTGTTTTTGCCTGAATTTGTTTCTATACGTGAAAGTTAAATTTTCCTAGAATTTTTTTGGTTATGAAGGACGTGATGATTATGAGCCTAGCAAAATTTTCAAACGTATAACATAATACAAAATTCTTCACAGAAAATCTAATTTTAAAATTGTGCCTAATGCCCTTTTTAAACTATACTTGCATAAATGGCATCTCCTGATATGATAAACGAGCTCTCTTCCAGTGATAAGTTAACTGGATTTAACTATGACATCTGGTCCAGGAAGATTTAATATCTCATGCACTAGAAAGACGTTTTTGAGCATATAACCATGGAAGAACCAGCAAAAACCTTACTAACCTACGAAACAAGAATGATCGTAGTGCATGTTATGCTATGTTGTACTGCATGCATGACGACTTGATTGGCACATACGATATAGAGCTTACAGCCAAGTCCATATGGGATAAACTCAAGGATATATACGGCCAGACATCAGCTTCAAGGCTCCGTGCCTTTCACCTAAATTGGTTTCTGTACAAGATTGATTCGAGTTGACCTGTACTTGAACACCTCCGCATCATGAGTACCATACTTTGCGATTTCAAGGCTGGAGGGATCGATATTTCTGAGTTCAAACAGGTGAATAATGTGATTTGTTCACTACCTGATGAAAGGAAAGGCGAACGTTGGACTCCCTTCAAATCTTTGATGAATCATGACGTAAACATCAAGACATTCGCTGACATATCAAAGCATCTTGAGCTTGAACACGAGAGCCTGTGAGCTTCCGCACCACACGCCAAAGTTCTTGTTACTTATGGGGAAAACCCTAAGAGAAATAAGAAAATGGTTAAGTCAGCAAAAAAAACTCAGAAATTTGTTCAAAGAAAGAAAATCACTAAGCAGCCCAAGGCTAACGGACCCAAGAATATGGCGCGTGTGAAGTGCTATTCTGAGCTTAAAAAGGTATTTTACTCTCAAAATAACCCCAAATTATGCGTTTGCTCCCATGCATTAATTTCTAACTTCTTTCCTAAATAGATTGTTGATTTAGGAGCGCCCCAGCACGTAGTGAATGACCGTGCTGGATTTGTCGAGTTTCATCATTGTGGCACCGGAACACAAAGCATAATCATTGGGAATGACTATAAAGAGGATATCATCGGTATTGGCACCTTCAAGCTCCATCTTCGTATCGAAAACACATCGCTATTACATGACACAATCTATGTGCCGGGAGCCCACTGTTGTTTAGTTTTAGTTGTTTCTTTGCCACAATTAGGTTTTGTATTTGATTTTCGTCATAGTGGATTGAAAATTGAGTACATTGACGATGTGTTTGGTCACAACTCATACAAACATGGTTTTGCATTCTTGATTTGGATTATATTTATACGATTCTATTCATTTATCCATTGCCTTAGATTCCAACAATGACATAACTTCTGAATCTGTTAAATGGCATGCTAAACTTGGTCAAGATAGGTTAAACAAACTTGCTAAGTGTGGTCTATTGAACCAACTCACCAAGCGCAAGTTGCCTGTGTGTGAACCTTGCTTAGTTGGCAAGGCTAGTAAGAAACCTTTCGGTAAGACTTCTCGAGCCTCAAGTCCATTAGAATTAATCCATTCCGATATTTGCGGATCCATGAGCTTGAAAGCACGACATAGGGCATCTTATCTCATCTCCTTCATACACGACTACTAGCGTTTCGGGCGCATGTATCTGTTGTCTCATCGTCACGAAGCACTTGATGTGTTCAGAAGATGCGTAGCAGAAGTAGAGAACCAGTTGGACAGAAGAGTTAAGATTCTTCAAACCGACCGCAATGCGAATACCTTTCTGATTTGTTCAAAGGGTATTGTGATGAAAAGGGCATAGTAAGGCAACTTACCATTCCTTATACCCCATAGCAAAACGGTATTGTAGAACGTAGGAATCGTACCTTGCTTGATGTGGTTAGGTTTATGATGGCGCAAGCCAACCTATCCATTAAATTTTAGGGAGATGCAATGCTCACGGCAACATACATCATTAATAGAGTACCAAGTAAGAGTGTGCCCACCACTCTATATGAGTTATGGAATGGAAGGAAATAAATTTTGGACCATATGCGACCATGTGGTTCGGCGGGCTATGTATACAATTCAACCCATCAAGACCAACTTGGTCCTAAAGTAACCAAGAGGGTGTTTATTCGATATGAATATTCAAAAGGATATGTAATATTCGGTGAACACCCGAATGGGGGCATGACTGAAATCGACAATCGCAATGTTGAATTCCTAGAGGATCAGTTCCCAACTATCGGATAAATAAACAGGATAGTCAGTTGTATGAGTTGCAACAAGACTTGTCACTATCTCTTGGTGGGGGGAGAATATGTTTCAAACCATCCAGAATAGTGTAATCTCACCTACTCGAGGTGTGAACTTGCCGCATGAGGGCCAACATGATAGAGAGGTAAGTCTTTCACACTTCATACCTAACGAAAATGAGGGTCAACATGAAAGAGAGGTAAGTCATCAAAATTTCATGCCTAGAAACGAGATCAGTTCTCAAAATCTAGGCAATGACGATGTGATAACTATCCCCACGAACCATAGGGTTAGTGGGACCGTGCCTTTTTACACCGTCAGCCCCACGAGCCAAAAGGCTAGTGGGAGCAGACTCCCAACCAGGCAAATAGAAGATCCTGTTATCCGAAGAAGTGAACATAGAAGAATTCCTTGATGATACTTTCGTATCGAGAAAAATGTAATCTTTTGCTCTCCTTTGGAAGTAGAAGAGCCAACCTCTTATAACGAGGCCATGGACTCACCCGATAAAGAAAAATGGCTAAGTGCCATAAAGGTTGAATGGACTCGATGCAAACAAATGAGGTTTGGGAACTTGTTGATCCACCACATCGCCAAAAACGAATTGGATGCAAGTGGGTAATTAAGGCTAATCGTGGTATGGATGGATCAATCGAAAAGTTCAAAGCTCGACTCGTGGCGAAGGATTTTACCCAAATCGAGGGTATAAACTATGAAGAGACATTTTCTTCTATGGTGAAGATTCCTTCTATTCGCCTACTTCTATCCCTGGTTGCCCATTTGGATCTCGAACTATTCCAAATGGACGTAAAAACTGCATTCCTTAATGGAACACTCGAGGAAGAGATCTACATGGATCAACCCTTTGGGTTCGTCTCAGCAGGTCAATATGACAAGGTATGTCACCTCAAAAGATCTCTATATGGATTTAAACAGTCTTTCAGATTGTGGTATTTCAGATTTCATGAGGCCATTGCTTCGTATGGCTTCACCATGATAGATGAAGATCACCGCTTGAAGGAACCATGTCTCTCTCCTTATATGTCAACAACATACTATAGGCTGGAAACAATATGAGAATGATCAACGCCACTAAATAGTGGCTATCCTCCGTATTCGAGATGAAGGATATGGGTGAAGCTAGGTATGTCCTAGGCATGGAAATATGCAAAAATTGTTCTAAGAGAATGTTGGGTTTGTCCCAACAGGTATATATAAACAAAATCTTAAAGTGATTCAAAATGCATTATTCTAAAGCAGTTGGCACCCCTGTTGATAAGGGTATGGTACAAAGCCTCAACCAATGCCCAAAAATAGATAAAGAAAAGGAAGAAATCAGCAATGTTCCCTATGCAAGTGCTATAGAGAGTTTGATATACGCCATGTTATGTACACGGGCCAGACATCTGCTTCACGATTGGGTTGGTGAGCCGTTACCAAAGCAACTCAGGGTCTGCTCATTGGCAAGTAGTCAAGAGGATCTTTCGTTACCTTCGTGAAATGGCCGATTTAATCCTATGTTATCTAGGGGGAGACCTGCGGTTGAAATAATTCACGGATGCCGATTGGGAAGAACCTCAGGATATGCGTTCATCCTTGGTGGAGGAACTATATCTTGGTGCAGCAAGAAGCAAGATTGAATTACTTTGTCAACTATGAAAGTGGAATATGTCGCATGCAGCGTAGCAGTGCAAGAGACACTTTGGCTAAGAAGCTTTCTACAATATCTCAATTTGACACCGGGGCCTGATGAACTTGTAGAGCCGAGTTGCGACATTATAGTAACAATTCAATTTGCTAAGGATCCAAAGTTTCATAGAAAGACAAAGCACATCCAACGAAGATATAACTTTGTTTGAGATGCTATCGACAAAGCAGATATCAACATCAAGTATATTTCTACTGACAAGATGATTGCCAATCCGATGACCAAACCCATTCCTAGAAATGTGTTTAGAGCTCATGTCATGAGTCTAGGATTACGTAGGGTTTGATCACATCTTTAAATGATAAGGACATGTTTTTGTAACAATTGATTATGAAATGAAATTAATATTTTTCTTTCATTTGAGCTATACTCTCGTATATGCAATCAATTAATAAGGTACGATAAATGTCACAAACCTTAATGATTGGCCCTATCATATGGCAAATCGCCTTTATGTTTGCATAGCATGAAGGATGAGACTGATAAATGTTCTGGGCAATCGCTTCAGTAGGTCTGAAATGAGATTCCAAGTAAATTGAATGTGAAATATCTGGGTTTTCACATTAAAGCCTTAAAGTCGAATATAGAGGATAAAGACTAAGTGTATTTATCAAGGACTACGATTCGCATGGCATAAGTGAGTGACATGCCCACCTAAGTGAGAGTCATGCCATGACAGACATATCATACTGCGTGTGCTACAGAACGACCTTGTGAAAATGACAAAAGAATCCCCTAATTGTCATTGTGTGATCACATGGACACACGTTTGTCCACTTTGATGTTACTCTTTGACTTAGAGCTATAACTTGAAGTTGAGGCTTGATGATGCTACTTTAGTATGTCATCCAAGGGTTAGGATCTATATAGTCTAACGGACCATGCTAGGAAAGCAGTCGAGTTGATACGGATGGTTATTAGTGTCTAAAGAACAATCTGTCTAACTTCACCATATTTGTCATGGCGGTTTTATTAAGTATGTAACCAAATATTTTATAGCTTAAAGGGATACGTAGCTATCGGTGATGCGAAGAAGATTTGGGGTATCATAGCTTTGAAAGTGTCATGTTAGTTTGATGATGACTTAATATAACATTACTAGTTAATTTATAGTCGCACGACTCATTTCTCATATGAAGTGTCGAGAGATTTTTAAAACTGTATTTTGTAATACGACTTATGTAGTCAAGTGAGAGCTGTTAGATAAAATATATGTAATATGTCTAATTGAATTAATTATGATAATTATTTGTTAATGACCTAATATTAAGAATTCTAATTAGAGTAGGATTCTACTACCCTAATTAGAACTAATTATTTGTTGATGACCTAATATTGAGAGTCCTTATTATAGTAGGATTCTGCCACCATAATTAGGGTTGGACTCCAATCTTTCCCTATAAATAGGGCATTCAGTACGCCTATTTACTTACACCAGTATTCATATTCCCATGTGTTGAGACCCAGAAACATATATATAGTTTCTCTCAAATTGCTGTCTTTATCATCTGTGAATGCAGAGATTTGAGTTCGTGGATTACAAGAAGATTCTGGTAGACTCATGTTCGTGTTCTTGATATAATCAACCAAAACATTACGGTTCTATACACTTCTGCATTAAATGTATGAATATGTTGTCATATTTATTCATTATTAGATCCGTTTTAATTAGATCTACAAGTAGAAATAGCAACAATGTTAAAATGAAAGCATCACCTGCATCACTTTTCCCATCACGTCCGCAAACTGAAAACCAAAGAGATCCTACAAAAATGATCTATTTTCAAACTCATTGTGAATCCGTAACAAGTACCCGCATGCCATTTACATACATACATAAATTTGCAAATCAAGACAAGCTTAAAGAAGCTCTTGCTATATTAGATTACCTAGACCATCGTGGCATTCCAACCAATGTTACGACATTTTTGTCCATTATTGCTGCTTGCGTGGGAATGAAAGCTATTGATGCGGCAAAACAAGTCCATGCACACATCAGAATAAATGGCCTCGAGAAAAACGAGATCTTGCAAACAAGACTTGTACACCTTTATGCATCTTGTAGGTCCATTGAGGATGCAAAAGAGGTGTTTGAAACTATGCCTGTGACAAGTATTTATCCTTGGAATGCGTTGCTCAGGGGTAATGTCATGTTGGGTAGGGGCAACCAATGCCAAGTATTAAGTTCTTTCATGGAAATTCAGGTTTCTGGTGTCGAGATTAATGTTTATAGCTATTCTTGTTTGATTAAGAGTCTGGCCGGGATGCACTCCCTACGTCAGGGCCTGAAAACTCATGGTTTGATGATAAAAAAGGGTTGGATTGGTAGTTGC
>JAOWBN010187206.1:0-16197 GCA_028565015.1 Pinguicula moranensis | reverse complement strand
GTATGCTTAACACACACTTATGTTTACGCTTCCGCACGAATTTTGCATTATGACACGTAGTATAGCTTTCGGAGATCCTACATGGAGATCATAATATATTTAACTAGTTTTAACACTAATGATGTGCATGATTTTGTTGTATTTCATTTTTCATCTGCCCTTGTTTGGCTAACATTGGTAGGTGCATTAAGTGTAGTGGGAGGCCGAGAGGCAAAAGCTACGCTAGGCATGGCAAAACCCACATCAATTGCTATAGCATGAGAATGACTATAGGATTGATGCTACCAAGTGCAGATTACTTGAGAGTAAGGTCTTTGGTTTAGTTAAATGTGACATTTGAGAGGTGCATATTAGTGAATCAAAAAAGGATTTTTATTCTCGAGAGAGATATATGTCCAAAGTAGGCGAATCCGATAGGCACTAAGTTATAGTCGAAACATGGTAAACCATCTATGAACTCTCCCGAGGAAGTCAAGTGGTGAAGTTGAGGTCACTAGATGTTCTCATCCCAACATCTCTCCTAGAACTCTAGAATTTAGTTAGTAGACTTTGTTTATGATCATCTTTGTTTTAGAAATATAATTTAGCCAACAACTCATGAATCCGTTTGTCCAAATTGTATGAAACCCATTAATTTTGGTGCTTGTCAACTACAATCCTTGTGTTTCGATACTTCTCTCATCACTTTATTACTTGTTCGACTTGTGCACTTGCAAGATTTAAATGCACCAAGTTTTTGGCGCCGTTGCTGAGGATTGTTGGAACTAAAAAAATCAGTACCACACGAGTTTTTAACTAGATTGGACTATTATTTTACTGTTATAATTTTATGAAACTCCCTTTCAGGTGTGCATGAACCCTTTGGAGGGTAAAACTTATGGTGAAGAGGATCCATAAATTGAACAGACATTCCAAGCTCGAAGGAGAGCTCAGCGACAGGAAAGATTACAACGCCAACGAGAGATAGAAAATGCTGAAATGACAGGGGTGCCAAATGAGGATGATCTCCCTATGGAAGAATTTGCACTTTCTCGTGCTGAGGAAGTTGCTCCTTTCATAAGAAGACCAACCATACAAGCAAACAACTTCAAGCTTAAGCCGGACACAATTATGCAACACTCTACATATGGTGGATCAGCCACGGAGGATCCCAACTCACACCCTTGTACCTTTATGGAAATATGTGACACACTCTGGTACTAAAGTGTCACCCAATATGCTATTAAGCTCAGACAAAAACTATTTTCACTTAGGGAAAAAGCCCAAAGGTGGCTGTAGTCACTATCTCCTAATTCCATTCATAGATGGGATGGCTTGAGGAAGCAATTTTTGACGCAGTTGTTTCCACCTTCGATGACTCCAAGAATCTTGAGTAAGATCACATCCTTTAAACAGAGTGACATGAAAACTTTGTACGAAGTATGGGAAAGATTTAAGGAGCTCTTGAGAAGCTATCCAACTCATAGTTGACCACACCGGAGGCAGCTCCAGGCCTTCTACAATGGAATAGAAAGCACAACAAGAAGAGAGATAGATCCGCAACTAATGGTACTTTCATGAAAAAATCTTACAACGAGGCATATACACTCTTGCAAGCAATGGCCCAAAATAGATGGCCTACTGAAAGAGATAATCATAAAAGAGTTGGGGGAAGATATGAGATAGACAAAGTAGATGATTTAACAGCCGCCATGAAGGCCACGAGCACTCGTTTTGAAACATTCATAAATAAAGTAATGCCACTAAGGCCAATGATGGTGGTACAACATATCCCTGAAGCATGTAGAGGACCTCACTCTCGAGAACAATGTTAGAAGTGACATCGGAGGATAATATCCCAATGGAGTAGCTCAACTATTTAGCAAATCAGCCAAGATATCCCAACAAATTTGAGCGCACTAATTTCAACCCAAGGAAGAATGATCATCCAAATTTGGTACTTCACAATGTATTGTAAGTGATGGGGGGTCACATTTTTGTAACAAACCATTTGAAGCTTTGTGAAGAAAATATGGAGTTCGTCACTGCATTGCCTTGGCATACCATCCACAAACTAATAGTCAAGCCGAGATATTAAATAAGAAAATCAGGATGATATTGGAAAAGACAGTGAATATATACAAGAAGGATTGGATACTCAAGTTGAATGATGCACTTTGGGCATATAGGACTGCCTATAAGACTCCCATTGTCATGTCCCCATATCATTTAGTATATGGGAAAGCCTGTCACCTCGCTGTGGCACTTGAACACAAAGCTTATTGGGCTATGCGCAATCTAAACTTCAACATGAAGGCTGCAGGTGACAAGAGGCTTCTCCAAATGAATGAGCTGAATGAGCTAAGGAACGATGCTTATGAGAATGCCAGGATTTATAAAGACAACACTAAATCCTGACATGATAAACATATATACAGATGACACTTTTATCTAGGACAGAGGTACTATTTTTTAATTATAGACTCAAACTGTGTGGAAGAAAGCTGAAGTTCAAATGGTCTGGATCATTTGGGATCACACAAATATTCTTATATGGAGCCATTGAGATTGCTAATCCTGATAAAGGTACTTTCAAAGTGAATGGATAAAGATTAAAACCATGTGAAGAGGGAGGCACAAACCATGAGATGCTCAGTCTTTAATCACTGCTGAAATTGAGAAATGTCAAGCTAATGACGTTAAAAGAGCGCTTATTGGGAGGCAACCCAAGGCCTTTTTTAGCCATTCAAGGACGTATCCCAAACCCTTCTATTTATTTGAACTCAATTGAATTAGTTCCATATGCTGATCTTTAAGTTTGAGGAAGGGCAGCTATATGTCCATACATGTCAGTTATTGAAAATTTTGTTAGTTAACGACTTTTGATTCATCTATGCATTTTGAATCTAGACATTAGTCACCACCCTTTAACTGAAATTATTATTACGTGTAGTATGAACTTATCAGTTCAAGAAATACAAGGACATGGAGAAGTAACTGATTCGGAACACAACACCCATTCGAACCAAATTGCCTACGTAATGAACAACCCACGTTTCAATTGAATTTAAACTACTTAAGCTACAGTAATGGATACAACATTTATCCCAATTTAGCATCCCATAAAAAGCTACACTAACTTCAAAAAACGACACTCTCATGTCCAGATATAAAAGGCTCAAAATTGTCCCACGTCCTTACACAAATTTCTCTCGGCAAAAATGACAAACCCTAGACCAACCAAGTCCCTCTGAAGAATTAGAACAGACCACCCTCTGGGGCGATCATTTTCTTAGGATTCAACCAAGCCGACGTTCCCTTTTGAGTTCCAAAGTAAGTACGGCTAAATCCGAACTGTCTCCGTTCAAGTTTTCATAACATTTAGACAAAAATTCCACCCAAAAAGGCTAGACTCACTAAGGGGGCTATTCTTGAGAAATTTCTGAACAATCATGCCAAGGAGTTCTTTGATTCCACTATGGGGGTGCTGGATGTCATTAGAGAAAAAGGGTTTCCTATGGAATCTATTCCTACTATAAGAAAATCAGTTAAGGATAGGTATTGAACTAAGTTCTTGCACAATTTGTGCGAGTATGCCCCAAATATGGTGCGAGAATTGTAAGCAAATCTATGAACCATGGATGATGGGAAGGTCTATGTTCGGGGAACTTTAGTGTCGTTTAGTCCTACTGAAATCAACAAAATCTACAGCCTGATTTCCCTGGTGGAAGATGAGTTTTCAAGTTTAGTGGAGGATACCCGGATTCAGCATATGTGACCAATTCTTGTGTGCCCTGGGAATGACTTGGTAGATGTCCACAGGCAATTGGCAGATTGAATTGGAAGTCAACAAAGCTAACTGCACGCTAATGTTCTTATGTGACATGTGTTTGTTTGCACAAGGCTGATGCCTACAACATTGATGCGCAAATACTTGAAGCACTTATTACTTGCAAGTGTACAAGTCGCACAAGTAGATATAGTGAAGAGAAGGATAACAAACCTCGAGGATTGTGGTTAACAAACACTAACACTAACAAGTTTCTCACAAATTAAACCAACAATAAAAAGGTTGTTTTCAATCTACCAAGAAAATTGAAGAACTATGCATGAACGGAGATAACTAAAATGCAGTAAGGTAAGTTTACTACAAATGCAGTGGATAAAAACATCCAGGGATCTCACTTTCACCCCTTGACTTCCTCAGGCGGGATCATAGTTAGCCTATCATGTTTTGCTCCTAATGTTGTGTCTACCGAACTCTGCTTCTCCACGCATAAACCTCTCTCGATACTAAATGCCCTTCTTTGGTTCACCAATGATCACCTCTCGAATGTCACATTAAGAAAACCAAAGACTTTGCTAGCAGGTAATCCTCACACGGTTGCAACGATTCCATAGGCATTCTCATGCTATAGCAATCAATGTGGATTTTACTATGTCTAGCATAGCTTGTGCCTCTCGGCCTCTCACTACTCTTAGTGCATCTACCCATGCAGGCCTCACATACATAGATGAGTATGAAAATCAGCCAAACCACACACAAGATTAGTATTAAAACAAGATAAAAAATTTCTGTTCTCCTGAGTTCATCAAGGGGTACATTGCGTCCTTGGACAAAGAGTCTTAGCTCATGCTTAAGGCAAGAGGCATTTTATAAATGACAAATGCAAAGTTCATCACAGTAAACAATTGAATCAGAATCAATCTTCCCTGAGCACGGGCTCACGAACAAGTGATCCCTAATCCTTTGCTTTTGGTATGTTTTTGTTTCTGGCTCTCTGTCTAAGATGTTGTTTTGCCTTATATACCACGTCCAGTGGCTTCTCTCGGAAGCTTGGAGTCCAATCAAAGGATAGATTCGTCCACCTAATGAGTTTGGTATATGCTAAATGTGTACAAGTACCACCATGCAAGATTATTTGAAACTGGAGTTGATGTAGTGCCCTGTATTTATGGGGCAGAATCTCTGCTTTTGGGGTTGTTTCCTTTCTTTTCTTCTTAGTGAGCATTAAATGAGTTGTTACTATAAAAGAAGGAAAAATAGATAAAAAAAGTGTGTCCCCAAATCAATATTGAGCCAAATCAGACTCAAATAATCCACATTAATTATGTATTAAATCAGCTCATCAAACATCCCCAAACTTAAATCCTTGCTTGCCTTCAAGGAAACATATTCTTGAGGAGATCTATTCACACATTGAGGACGTTTGTTTACAAATGGACATCCAACTCTAAGTAGTGCATGCACATATTCAAATTCTTTTGCTTTAGGTCATCACCAACTTTATGTTACTTTATGCATAGAGGGGTTGATTATGGTTAGGACCATGGGAGGTTTTTTCATTTTCAGGTTAGGTCCCCGTCTTCAAACTAAGACTAACACATTTGTCCACTTTAATTTTTCAATTTCTCTTAATCTCCCTCACTTTTTGCCATGTCAAGGCGGTCAACGATTGAGATAGACATTATTTTTATTTTTAGAGCCAATGAAAATACATAATTTTTCAACCGGAATCATACATTATACCCGAGAGCATTTACATAACAATGTAGGGGGATTTACATACATCACAATGTCCTTCAATTTTTATTTTCTTTGATTGGAAATAGCTATTTTGATCTTTGAATGCGCAAAAATAAGTGCCTAGCTATCCTTCAAAATACAAACAATTTTCTTCCTTTTTTTTTGGCTTTTTTTTACTATTTATAACTTGTCCCATTCTTGATTTGGGCTCAAAGGGGTTACTTCGAATTTTGAAAAATTGTTTGGATTTTTCTGTCATTCCAAGTCTAAGTTCGGGTAACTCCCCTCAAATGTTTTTTGTTAAATATCTCCTCCATGATTCTATCCTCAATCAGTTACCCCCATATTTATTTCGTGTTTTAAAAGTATGGCGATGACTTTAGCACAACCTAGCTTCCATGCAAGTAATTAAAATAGGACTGCCATGAATGACATAAAGTAGCACACATTAAACAACTTAGTTCAAGCAAAATAGTTCAAAACAGAAATTAGCATATTAGGAGTAAATAAAGCAATAGTTGAAACAAACACCCATCCCCAAACTTGAGAGACACTGCCCAAGTGGATAAATAAGGAGATTTAGGAAATGAAATCAATACTCACTTGAAGGCAAGCAGAGCCATGCTTAATTCAGAGTTGGAGTCAGATCCCACCAAGTTGTAGGCTTGCGCTCCATCCTCATTATCATCCTTCATCATCCTCTTCCTACTCCTCTTCCTCTCCAGCTCCAGTAGTTGCCTCGCTTGGCGGTGCAGATGGAGTGAAAGTCAGTGGTGGTGGAAGCGGTTTGATGGGGTACTGGATGCTTTTCGTAGTTGTCATCATGATCATGTTCGTGTAGACTGCAACAACACATCGGTAAGAATGTTCTATAAAAACTTCCCATTGATTTGGGGTTGGGACAACTCTAGTTGGGGTCTTGATTGGGACCATACCTTTGGACTTAGGTCTAGGGCTTGGTTTCTGCAAAGGCAGAGAAGGGATTACTAGTTTGTTTTTACTTTTTGCGTTTGCCTTGGCAGATGCATTGGATGGTTCTGGAGTGGCCTCAGGCTTTGCAGTTATCCTGTCAAAATATGTTCCCAGCATGCTGATCACATTTGGTGTGATGTCCAGAGCAAGCGGGAACAACTTTTCATCTTCTTCCAGGGCTACTCTAGCCTTCAAGCACCTGGTAGTAATAAGGGAAGGAAAATGCAGAGAATTCGGGCGCTTCTCCAGTGAAACTAAAATTTTCATGATGTCCTTGTATATAACCTTGCCCACGTTGATGCTACGCCCTGTCTCTATTTCATAAATGAGTAGCAACCTCTTCAATTTGATGTCCCAGTGTGCGTGGTTGGCATCATCCTTGTACAAACAAAGAAATGCCACATCAGGACGCTAGAGTGACAATCAGACTTTGAAATCATTCATAACAACTAGATTAACATAAAACTCCCTTACCACATTTTGGGTGTACTCCCCGGAGTTCTTAGAAATCGTGTCCAATACCTATTCTTAATAGATTTTCTAATAACAAGCATGCAACCAGATGAAAATCCTCGCTTCCTAATAACATCTAACACGCCAAGAGTTGTATCAAAGAACTTCTTAGCAACATCATTCACAAATTTATCGGGAACTGCAGACTGAGTAAGATGTTTTTTGGTGGCATGCTTGCTGGATTCTAGAGGATAGTGGAATGAAAAGGTTGAGTTCAACTTTTACTTACTTCTGAACGCAGTGAAGCACTCACGCTACGGTGAAACCTGGATTAACTATCGTGGTAGACGGACTATGCTATGGACCCGAGAGAAGTGCGGCGCTTAGGGTTTGTCGCGTTGTTTGAAAATGAGTTGTGTCCAGACGAGAGAATACACCTAAGCTTTTATATCGAAACCTGAGGTGGTTCAATTTTTATTTTCATTCAGTCATAGTAGCGGTTACTGGACTGGTCGTGTTCAATTGAAATTAAATGCCCATTGCTGTAGCTATTTACAATCAAGGACGTGGTGAACGTGGGTTGCTAATGGACATGCTAAATGCTCTCTATGCTTCATGTTTCCTTGTTGCTGTTGCCTTGTCTCCATATATTTTGGGGTCTGTTGGATTTATCTGAGTGATACATCAAAGGAGATTATTGGTTGAAATGACTCTACAAAATGTATCTAATTAAATTAGCAGTTAAGACAATAAAAATAGACAATATCTGCCACGTCAAAACTTATAACTGCCCTTCCCCAAACTTAACAACTTGCATAGAACATTGATGAAGATGAAGTTAAGTAAGAAAGGGTTGAGGATATGATACGTCCATGAGTGGCTCCAAAAAGGCCTTGGGTTGCCTCCCAAGAAGGGCTCTTTAATGTCATTAGTTAGACACTGTGCAACTGCGTAGTTATAGGCAGTGAGCCTCTTTGAATTGTTTCCTCCTTCATCATTTGGCTTAAAACTTTATCCATTCACCTTGAAAGTGCCTTTGTCAGGATGAACAATTTCTATGGCCCAGTATGGAAATATTTATGTGATCTCGAATGGTCCAGACCATCTGGACTTCAGCTTACCTGCAACAGTTTGAGTCTAGAGTTAAATAAAAGTACCTTTTGTCCTGGATATGTGTTTGTCATGCCAAGCTTTGGTCATGTTCTTATAAAATTTTGGCATTCTCATAGGCATCATTCCTCAGTTCATCTTGCTCACTTAACTGAAGCAATATCTTTTTTCCCTCCAGCCTTAATGCTGTCATTCAGTGTGCATCTGGCCCAGTAAGCTTTATGTTCCAACTCCACAAGCAGGTGGCAAGCTTTTCCATACACCAGGCGATATGGAGACATGCCAATGGGTGTCTTATATGCAATCCTGTAAGCCCATAGTGCATCTTCTAGCTTGAGTACCCAATGCTTTCTTGATATGCTCATTATCTTTTCCAATATCATCTTGATTTCTCTGTTTGATATTTCAGCTTGGCCATTTACTTGGGGATGATATGCCAAAGCAGTACGATGATGAACTCCATACCTTTTTAGCAATGCCTCAAATAACATGTTGTAGAAACGTGATCCTCCATCACTTACAAAGCATCTAGGGGTACCAAACCTTGAGAAAATATTCTTGCGCAAAAACTTCAGTACCACTGCCGCATCATTAGTGGGAATGGCTATTGCCATCGGCATCAAGTCAATTTGCATATTCCTTAACTCCAGGCTTTTCTTGGAATTTGGACCAATACTTACTAGGCAATTTTCAAAATCACTTCTTAAATATGCACACTTTGGTTGACTGACTTGATCAATTGTCTCAATTCTCCAACAATCTTCTTAGTGATTTGGATGTTTCAAAACTTGAAACACATTAAACTTGACTTCTTCTCCTTGAACTCTGAGGATCAACTCTCCTCTTTGGACATCAATCAGTGCACCTTCTCTTGCTAGAAATGGACTCCCTAAAATAATTGGAATGTCTTTATCTTCCTCCATGTCCAAAATAATGAAATCAGGTGGAAAGATGATTTATCCACTTTAACTAGGACATCTTCCTTTGAGGTATTTCTCCAAGCCAAACCGGTGGTGGTCAACAGGGATGAATGGAAAGCTATTTGGATAGCAATGGCCTAGACAGTGTGGAAACTGAGAAATAATACTCACTTCCAAGGGCAACATGGCAACCTTCAAACGGCTGCACAGGTGATTCAGAGAAATTCATGGACCTGGATTAGAGCGAGGAGAACTGAATAGGCATTTCCATTCTCTATGAATGATTGACTACTGTAGTCTTTGAGATGTTTGAATTTTTGAAGATTCTTGTGGTTTCAAAAACAGGAACATGAGCTCACTTGGTAGTTAATCCTTGATTATATGATTACTGACGTGTAAGCGAGTTGGTTTTTTGACAGGAAGTCCAAGCAGATAGGGAGAAATACCAAGAATGAGCCAAAGGATCAGGCTAAAGGAATTGGTGAACATTGACAATGAGCTGCTTAGGAGGGCTAACCCTCCTGATGAAGTGAAAAAAGGTGAAGAAGGAGGTAGTAGGAGACAGATGGAGGTACAAATATCCCATCCCATCTAACTTTAAGCTGGAAATTTTTTATTATCTCCCTATTTTGCTACGGTACAGGGTAGGTGGAGTTAAATAGCTCACCACAAACATTTATTCCGGTCATGATTTGATGCGGGGATGAGTAATGCATCACATTAACTGAACAATGGGATTGTCAGGTCAGTTCACGTACTTGGAGAATTACTGAATGTTTTGCCTTTCTTATTGCACAACGGGGTACATTCCCACGATCCACCGACGCTCACATCTTACAGTAGCTTCTTCACCTTCACTTAACATATTCTTGCAGCAAAAGGAGGATTCGTAGACACTATCACGATGTGTGTTAGTACAGGAATTATGCCCATCGAATAGCTAGAGCTGCTAGTGTACTACCTTTGGATTGGATATGGGATACATGTCCGATTGGAATACTCCCAATCATTTAGTACAGGGATAGCTCACCAAACTTAATCGAGATGTGCATCAATATCCCTAAAATGGGAGTTGACAATGTGACAGTCATGACATTCTATTTTGGTGAAGAGCAGATGATGGTGATGTGCTGAATTCTAAGATGCTTTGTGATCTTCTATGACGCTAGGTGAGTCGTGTACCAGATCACCCTTAGCTATACCCAATGGGGAGTATGAAGAAAAGAGAAGTGGTTTAAGATCAATTCCAAAGATGTATCTAGTAGAGCCCGGGTAGGGGCAATAGTGGATGCTGTATTTTTCTTAATTCTTTGTACATAATCATTTTTATTTAATAAAATTTGGCTTATCAACAAAATAAACTAGGATATCTTCAATTACCCCTCGAGAGTGTTTGATTGATCTATTTGCTAGGTGCAGAGATATGGTTGTAGGTCTGGTTTCTCGTAACCGTAGTCTCTAAAAAATGGATACAGGCATAAGATTAATGCTTTCACCTAAATCACATAAAACTCTAGCAAATGTGGAATTTCCAATGGAATAGAGAATAGTGAATCTCTCTGGATTTTCCAGCTTTGGTGCAGTGCCAATTTCTTTTGAAGGATTACACTACATTCTTGAGTAAGAGATACAGTTTCGTAGTCGCCAAATTTTATTTTGTTGGATAGATGTCCTTCATGAACTTCACGTCATGACATTTGTTTCAAATCTTCTACAAAAAGGAATGTTAATATGCAGTTTCTTAAAAACATCAAGAAACTTTTGAAATTACTTATCCAACTTCCCTTGTTTTCAGTCTTAGTGGGAATGGGACTGTTGGTTTCTGCTCTTCCTTTTTTTGTGGTGTCACTTGTTCAGGCTTTAGTGCGGCCTCCTTCTTGGCAGGTGGAGTATATTTGGGAATACTTTTCACTTCCTTTCCACTTCTCAGGGATATGGCTTGGCACTGCTCCTTTGGATTCACCTCTGTGTTACTTGGCAATATTCCCGAAGGTCTTTCTGCTAACTGTTTTGCTAGCTATCCCACTTGAGCTTCCAGATTTCTCAAAGCCACTGTGTGATCTTTGAAGTTAGCTCTGGTTTCTTGCATAAATCCGTGGAAAGTGTTGGCCAATTGTGCCATTAGGTCTTGTAGATTCTAATTGTTTTTTGCAGTCAATGCTAGTTGTTTTATCAACTCTTCTGATGAAGGGCGCTGATGCTACAACTGTGGATTTCCTTGGAAAGGTCTTGGTCCTTGAAAGGGTGATTGACCTGGAGTGTTCAACATATGCTGGTTGTTACTTCATGAGAAATTGGGGTGGTCATTCTTCCTTGGGTCAAAATTTTGATATCTGGGTAGGTTTGATACGTAGTGCTGCTGTTCCATGGGAATGTTGTCAATTGCTGACACTTCCTAACATTGTTCTCGAGGGTGAGGTCCTCCACATACTTCATAGACATTTGCTGCACAACCATTATTGGTCGTGGAGGCATGCCTTGGTTCATGAATGTTTCAAAATGGATAAAGAGTCTTAGATCATGCTTAAGGCAAGATACATTCTAGAAATGGCAAATGCAGAGTTCATGACAATAAATAACTGAATCGGAATCAATCTTCCCTAAGCACAAGCTCACGAACAAGTGATCCCTTAACCCTTGCTTTTTGGCTCTATGGCTAAGATGTTGTTGCACAGATTCAATTTCTTTTGCTTTCAGTCAACACCAACTTTATATTCCTTCATGCATATAGGGGTTGATTATGGTTAGCACCATGGGAGATTTTCTCATTTTCAGGTTAGGTCCCTATCTTCAAACTAAGACTAAGAAAATTGTTCTCTTCAACAATTTCTCTTCATCTCCCTCACTTTTTGCCATGCCAAGGCGGCCAGCGATTGAGATAGACAATATTTTTAGAGCCAATGAAAATACATAATTTCTCAATCAGAAACATACATTAGACCTAAGAGCATTTACTTACATAACAATGTAGAGGCATTTACATACATCACGATGTCTTTCAATTTTTGTTTTCTTTGCTTGGGAATTGCTACTTTAATCTTTGAATGCACACAAACAAGTGCCTAACTATCCCTCGAAATACAAACAATTTGAAGTCTTATTTTTTTTTCTCTTGCTTTTTCCTATTCATAACTTGTACCATTCTTAATTTAGGCTCAAAGGGGTTACTTTGAAATTTTAAAAATTGTTTGGATTAAAGTTCGGGTAACTCCCTAAAGTGTTTTTTTATTAAATATCTCCCCCACCAGTTCTGTCCTCAATCAATTACCCCCATATTTATTCCGTGTTTTAAAAGTATGGTGATGACTTTAGCACAACCCAGCTTTCAGGCAAGTAATTAAAACAGGACTACCACAAATGACATAAAGCAACATACATTAAACAATAATAAGGTTTCATCTACCATTGAGGACTTTCCTCCTTTGGGTGTTTCAAAACAAATGGATCATGTCACTCCGAAGAAGATTCTGCTTAAAAGAAAGCAAGGACATGGACCTAAAACAAGGAGTCAAACTCGCAAGGATAATGACTCACTGAGAGACAATGATATTGTTGTACTTGAAGAATGGATTGGAAACCTTGCAGCCCAACAAAAATCTTCTCCTAGTTTGAGCTTATCTGAAGCACAGTTGAATGTTGAAGTTGACCTTGCAATGGACCTTTGCAGGAAAATTGGGATAACATATCCGGATACTAATCAAGCTAAAGAGAAACTGAAGAACATCTCTCTTCAGACCATGAAGTGTACAAAATCCGAGTCACTGTTGTTGCCTACCGATCTAGACAAACGCAGTTCGAGATGAAGATCATAACCTATAATGTAAGAGGCCTCTGTGGCCGGGGTAGGCAGAGAAGAGTCCAAAGTCTCATTCTAACAGAAACTCCTGACTTTATTAGTCTTCAAGAGACTAAAATGGAAACTGTTGACAGGAAACTGTCAACTTCTATGGTTTGATGATGATTTTGATTATATATATATATAAAGATTCGGCTGGACAATCTAGTGGCCTCCTTTGTATATGGAATAAATCTGTTTTCAGCCGACATAGCTTCACCTCTGGAGATGGTTTTTTGTCAATTTCCAGTAGCTGGAACTCAGACTCATTAACCTCTCATATGCTGAACATATACGGAGCTTGTGACTTAGCTGCCAGGGAACGCCAATGGAAACAGATTACTGAATTATATCAAGGTAAGGGGATGGAAAAATGGTGCCTTATTGGTGACTTCAACGCTGTCTTGGATATTTCAGAAAAAAAAAAGGGAAGCTCCACCAGATCCTTGGACAAGGAAATCACAGCCTTCAGGTCCTTTATAAATGGCATGCGCCTCCAGGATCTTCCACTGTCCAGAAGAAAATTCACTTGGTACCTAAAGTCTCTCAAAGCCATGAGCAGGCTTGATAGATTTCTGATTAATGATACTTGGCTTGGAGATAACACTTATTGGATTCAATCTGGTCTAAGTTGGGATGATTCTGATCACTGTCCTATTTCTCTTTCTTGCAACATCAAAAACTGGGGCCCAAAACCATTCAGAATGTTGGATTGTTGGCTGGAAAATGAAGACTTTTCCGCTCTAGTGAGAAGGCTCAGCACGGAAATAAATCCAGAAGGTTTTGCAAGCTACAAATTGAAGTTCAAAATTAAGGGGATGAGAAATGGAATTAAAGAATGGAACTTGCTGCAGCCTAGACACTCCTCTGCACAACGAAAATTATTGCTGGAACAAGTATCTGACATGGAACTTCAGGCAGAAACTCTCACCCATCTCTCTGCTTCTGACGTAGAGAGCCTTCTGATCAAGCAACAGGAACTACAAACAATGACAAACAGTTTAGATAGCATCAACTTCCAGAAAGCTCGAATCAATTGGCTCAAAAATGGGGTGCAAACTCTGCATTTTTTCACAGATGGATTCAAAAGAATAGAAGAATAAACTCTCTCCATGGAGTATGGGAGGGGAATTCATGGTTGGAGGAACCAGAAGAGATTAAGATTTAAGCAACATTGTTCAGCAAGATTCTCATAGGATAATTGGAACAGGCCCAAGTTACATAACCTCATATTTCGGATGTTATCAAATATGTCCAGAGAGTACCTTGTCAAGCCTTTCTTAGAGGCTAAAATTATGTCTGCAATCCAACAATGTGGAAGTGAAAAAAAGTCCAAGACCCGACGGTTTAAACTTTAAATTTCTCAAACATTTCCTTCACTTATTCAAGGCTGATATTCTGCAATTATTTCTTGAACTTTACAGGAACTGTAGACTTGCCAAAGGAAGTAATGCAGCGCATATATTCCTGTTAGCAAAAACATATACTCCCCTTTATGTTCATGACTTTCGACCTATCACATTAATTGGAGCCATCCCAAAAATCATCTCTAAAGTCCTTGAACTGATGTTGTGTCTGGTGATGGAGGAGATCATAGCACCTAATCAGATGGCTTTTATCAAAGGCAGGAAGCTCATGGATGGTGTCCTTATAGCTAATGAGGCAATGGATGAATTGAAAAAACTTAAAAAGAATGACTTGATCTTCAAAGTAGACTTTGAAAAGGCTTTTGACTCTATTAATTGGCATTACCTGCAGGATGTCATGTTTCAAATGAATTTTCCTCAAAGCTGGATTTGGTGGATAAAGGAACTATTGGAATCTTTGTCATCCTACATCCCAATAAATGGTAGTCCAACTTCTGAATTTTTTCCTCAAAGAGGGCTTCGCCAAGGGTACCCAATCTCTCCCTTACTCTATCTTGTTACTGCAGAGGGCCTTACATTGATGATCAATACGGCAATCCAGCTTAATCTGTTCACAGGAATTGAAATTGGCAGTGATAAAGTCAAGCTTTCACACTTACAATTCGCGGATAACACTCTAATCATTGGGGCTGGAAGCTTGAAAAATTTACAAACTCTGAAGTTTATCCTCCTCAACTTCGAGATAACCTCTGGGTTGAAAATCAATTATTCAAATAGTCGCCTTCTTAGTACCAACATGGAACAAACTCTTCTAGAGGATATGGGTGCTTATATGGGCTGCAAAACAGGTTCATTTCCTTTCAAATATCTAGGGCTCCCTATAGGTGCAAACCCTGCTAGACTCTCCACCTCGAATCCTGTAATACACAAATTCAACAAGTCATTAAATGCCTGGGATCATACGTATATATATTCAGGGGGGAAACAAATACTTATAAACTCGGTGTTGAGTGCTCTGCCATCACACTTCTTTTCCTTCATGAAGGCCCCAGAGTCTGTCATAACAAAGTTAAACAAAATTATGAGGTCTTTTTTCAGGAATGGGAGTATGGGTCACAAGAAAATTCATTGTGTGTCCTGGAAAAAATTGACTGCACCAGTATCCATTGGGGGCTTGGGAATTAGAGATTTAAAAGCTTTCAATGAGGCCCTATTAGGCAAGTAGGGGGAGCGTTTGCTTTCAGGTGGCACAAATCTAGTAGCTAATATTTTGAGATCCAAATATGGTTTAAAAGGCTGCCTAGAAGTGGGAAAATAGAGAGAACTTTTCAATCTTATGTGACCCCCAAATATGCTTAGTAGAAGAAGGGGAAGAGCTTATGCCTCTTCTTGGTGGAATAACATTCAGCTAACACTTAATTCTAATCGGTTTAGTTCTCCCATCTGCTTGAAAATTTGTTCTAGTACTGCCATCATATTTTGGAAGGACCATTGGCTCCTTGAAAATTCAATAGCTCATTTCTTTCCAAGACTTTTCAGAACTACGGCTAACCAAAATGCTCGACTCTCATATTACAGATTGAGGGACTCAAATTCTTGGCAGTGGTATTAGCGAAGGCCTTTCAGAATTTTCGAACAACAAGAACTATCCAATCTTTTGCTTTTGCTGCAGGATGTTCATCTTTCTAGTGGTGTGGACAGATACTCCTTCAATTTTGAAATGGCTAGAAAATATACAGTAAAGGAGGCCTATGCAAGGATACTGGATTTTGCTGTGTCCCCTTTTAATGCTCAGAAAAGCTCTAATTTACAATCGGTTTGGTAGACTCTTGCACCAAAAAAGGTCCTCATTTTCACTTGGAAGCTACTCCAGAACTCTCTGCCAACAAATGAGGCTCTAAGGTAGCGGCATATCATACCTCCTGACCAAGTCTCAACCTGCCCTCTTTGCTCTGCAGGCCAAGATTCAATGGAGCACATTTTAAGAAACTGCCCTGTGATCTTACAGGTCAGGTCTTCATTATTGGCTTGGTT
>JAOWBN010187195.1:0-16199 GCA_028565015.1 Pinguicula moranensis | reverse complement strand
ACTTGTCTAATAATCTATGTCGATGACATGATTATTACTGGAAGTGATACAGCCGAAATTGAGGAAACTTTTTCAGGAATTTGAGATGAAGGACCTGGGAAAGCTAAAGTATTTCCTGGGAATCGAGGTTCTGCGATCTAGAGAAGGAATAGCTATATCACAGAAAAAATACAGCCGTGACCTCTTGGCTGAAACGGGACTATTGGACTGCAAGCCAGTAGATATGCCAATGATAGCAAACCAGAAATTGAAGCTTGATGACAAGGTTGATCTAGCGGATCGAGATCAATATTAAAGATTAGTGGGAAAACTGATATATTTATCCCACACCAGACCAGACATTGCATATGCTGTGGGCGTTGTGAGTCAGTTTATGCACCGGCCACAGGTTGATCATATGGAAGCAGCCATACGGATACTCAGATATCTGAAGGGATCTCCAGGAAGAGGAATTGTATTTCGAAAACATGGTCATCTAGAAATACAGGGGTATACTGATGCAGACTGGGCAGGAAACCCTATTGACAGAAGGTCTACTTCGGGCTACTTTACACTAGTCGGTGAAAACTTGGTAAAGTGGAAGAGTAAAAAGCAAAAAGTGATCGCTTTATCTAGTGTTGAGGCTGAATTTTGAGGAATTGCTCGGGGGCTCGCTGAGATACTTTGGCTGAGAAAATTGATGGTTGAGTTGGGATATCCGATGATTGTTGCATGCCCATTAAAATGTGACAATAAGGCAGCTATAAGTATTTCAGAGAATCCTGTGCAACATGACAGAACAAAACACATCGAGGTAGATCGAAACTTCATTAAGGAGAATCTCGAGGGAGAACTGATTCGACTACCATATGTTCGATCTGAAGAACAACTTGCAGATATCCTCACAAAGGCAATACCGGGTCCCACACTTTTTCGTGTATTACACAAGTTAGGAATTGAGGATCTCACAATTCAACTTGAGGGGGATTGTTAGATTAGAAAAGGAAAGATTTGGGGTCAAACCTTTGTAAAAGGAAGGGATCAATTAATCATCCCTTTCCTTATCTCCCCAAATCTTTCCTTAACTCTTTGATTCTCCTCCTATAAACATAATGTAAAACGACACACAAATTATCAAGAAAGTTTTACACAATTCATATTTTTCCGCTCTAATATCCCCATCAAGAGCCTTGAACTATGAATATGATTGTGAAAATATTCTGTATTCTCATACTCTTCTTTAAGCCAGTGTATCATTGATTTTTGAAATGCTACTCTCTTCTTCTCAACGTTTTCATAGTTGTCGAAGCTTTTCTATGCAAGATTTTCTCCCCTTCTGTCAGCCCCTCGTTTCCTATTTTTGCATCCAACAAATTTATAATATCCTGCTATATTTTGATTTGATTTGATTTGGCACTTCACCCAACACCTCTCTGTTCCATTTACAAAGAGCCTTATGACCTTTTAATTTTTCTTTAAGGACATCCACCAGATCCTCGTATGTTCATTTCCTGCCATGTCTTCCCCACCACTCTCCTATACTATGGATGGGATAAACATGCATTAAGTTAGAGAGAGGCATTCGGTCCGGGCTAAACGGAACTAAGACGTTTTAGTTTGATCCAGACCGTTTCCGTGTCCACTCGTTTAAAAATGGACAATCTAAGGCAGTTTAGGACTGCAAAAAGAGCAATCCGAGTTAAACCGTTTAGTAAAATGTACGGATACAGTTTATCAAATTTTACTCCAGGCGGATACGGGCGGGACTCGTTTAACCAGTATTATTTTTCACTTTTTTCATCTTTGTTTTTATTTTTTACAGGTTGTATATATTTTTTCTTCAAATTATACAGGTGGCATATATTATTCCGAGTTTAAACATACAATATTTAGAATTATAAGAATATAAACTTATAACTTATAAATTTATAATTTATATTTCGTATTAATATCTTAAGCTAAGTTTATAAGGTCATATATATTTATAAGTTTATACTTGATAGTTCATAAATTATGTTATAAATTTATATAAACTTGTAATTTATATTTCATACTCTAAGTTTATAAGTTTATATAAACTTATAACTTTGTAACTTAAGAATATAACTTACAAATTTTATGGACCTAGGAACTAAGAAATGAACTAATTGTTTTTTTTTTTGGGTGGGGTGGGGTGGTAAGCCAAGTTCATTGATAAAATGTAAATATTTACAAGGAAATAGAGATCAAACAAGGAAAGAAAGCACTCCGAAACATTAGCTCCAGTCGAAGGCTATGCTCCTACTCGGTTGTGAAGACTAGGATCCTAATCATCACCTCTTACTCCATATCATGTATAGCTAAGGGTGATTTGGTATACGGCTCATCTAACGTCATAGTAGATCACAAAGCAGCTCGGCATTCAGATCATCGTCGTTATCCGCTCTTCACCGAAACCTAATATCTTAACTGTCAACTTATCAATTCCCATTTTCGGGGTTATTGGTACACAGCTCGATTAGGTTCGGTGAGTTATCCCTATAATGAAAGATAAGTTATAGTTGGATTGGACTTGGATCATAGCACCATCCCTACGCAAGAACATAGTCGGCTATTAGCCATCAAGCATTCTGGAGTAGCAAGTGGAAAGAGTCATCAACCATCCCACTTGTGGATGAAACGTTGTCTAAGTAAAATGGAAAAGGCAGAAATCCCCTATGAAGGCCTTGGTGTTTGTGATGCCATAGATGCAAAATATCTTGATTTCCAAACTGATGCCTGGTTGTCAAAGGTAGATCACCTTCCTGATGGTCTTGAGATTAACCAATCCTCGAGTAAGAAAGGAACAACCTATTTGATTGATCCAGGATATAGGCTGAGATGCATGTTGAGTTGCATGCTCATTTGAAGATCACTGTCAGTGCCCCTAAGCAGGATGTACTGCTTTAGAATTCACTAAATTCTTTAACTCTGACTTTTTCAACATGACAAAGAGTCTGCTCACGATCGAAAGAGGCCTTCAATTTCTTCACTTTAAGTTACTTGAGGCTGGTAGCCGTGGAACAGCTAGCACTGATGAGTGTGAACACCCAGGGCACTATAGGATGGTGAAAACAGTAGCAAGGCACCCTTCAGAGCCTAACATTTACCGTATCGGGTAAAAAACACAGTAAAGCAGCACAAGAGAAAAAACAACAAATACCACCCCAAAGAAGACAGCTGAGAGTGAGCCTTCCCAGCGCCTAGCCTGTACCGCATTGAAGTTAAACTAAGTAAGGGAGCACAATAAAGATGGAAAGTGGAACCATATGAGCTCTTTTGAATTAACAGTACATCCACGGGTGAATGTTATTGCTTAAAAGTGAGACAAGCAAAAGGGTGCAATAGCCAGTCAGCAAAACTGTAGGGAAAGCCCTTTGAATGTTTACTAGCTTTAATCCAAGAGTAAGATAGCAGTTTTATCCTGTAAAGAGATAGCTATCTGTGTGGTTCCTCTGATAAGAAATGTGCTTTGTTTCTATCTTTCCAAAGGGTCCATACCGTTGCCAGCCAAATAGAATTCCAAGCTGGAAGATGCGTACCTGGGGAAACTGCCGCAGAGTGTTCCTGTAAGGAGGGAAAGTTCAGCCCCCCTGGAAAGACTGCTGGTGAAAGCCAAGCAACTAGCCCTGTCCATAAGCTAGAAAAGTAAGGACAGAGTGAGAAAAGGTGAGGAATGGTTTCATCCGCTGCCTTGCACATTGAACATGAGATTTGCTGGCCTACTGGAATAATGTTTCTAACCTGCAAGACGGATTTAGTAGGCAATACATTTTGAAATACAAACTTTTTTGGGTACTAGACTTGTCCAAGAAAGCTTGGATAGTGCTAGGTGTGAATCTGAAAAAACCTGTTGAAAATCCACGGATATAAGACTGTAAGCATGGCTAACAATATAACATCCCATCCTCAGTGCCATTGAAAAGATATTTTTCTTTGGATTGTGACTGAGAGGTTACATTCTGCAAGCTGTCTGTTAGAACAATAAAATTAGAGGATTCAGAACTAAAAAGTTGTCTCCTTCATCTCCAACACCATGTCCAAACACCATCAGACCAATGGCCAGGATTAGCTATACAGATGTCTTTGCAGGATTCTGTTCTAAACGGCCGAGAAAGCTAACTGATATAGGGGTGTTGTTCAGCCACTTGTCTGTCCAAAGCCTAATCTTTTCCCCATTTCCAAGCTGCAACCTAATGTTGTTTGAGAACCAGCTGCTATTTAAGCTATCCTTCAAAGTAAGCCACCACTCAGAGTCATACCCTCTGCCCCTTGGTCTACCCACTGCAATCTGAGATGAGTACAGAATTCTTGAGCCAGCCACTAGGAGGGGGAGTTCCCTCCATATTTAGATTTCAGAATTTCCAAAGCTGCTGATGGTTCATCATTCAGGATCTGGAGACCCCATTTGCCTAGCATTGCATGGTTAAAAGATGGCAGACAGCGAGCCCCCAGGACACCTTTGTCAGCAGTGGTTGTAAGCTTCT
Source organism: Pinguicula moranensis (assembly GCA_028565015.1). NCBI lineage: Eukaryota > Viridiplantae > Streptophyta > Magnoliopsida > Lamiales > Lentibulariaceae > Pinguicula > Pinguicula moranensis. The sequence goes on along the minus strand of JAOWBN010187195.1, from coordinate 11,715 downwards.
TCCAAGCTGTGAGACAGATTTTTTTTTATCACCTGAATTGCCCCAAAAGAAAGATCTCAGCAACGATATCAATTGTTTGATGATCTTCTTAGGGGCCTTGAAGCAAGAGAATAAATGAGCTGGCAAAGCGGCGAGCACAGCATTAAGGAGCACAAGCTTCTCACCAGTGGACATCAGCTTATGTTCCCAGGATCTAAAAGTACTAAAACTTGTCTAAAATTGGCTGCCAGGTGCTGGCCTATCTAATTCGAGCCCCTACAGGTAGTCCCAGGTACTTAAAGGGGATTTTTACAGGTTGGCAGTTGAGAAAAGCAGCCATATCGCCCAAAAGATCAGCCTCCATATTCACCTCAATTAACTTGCTTTTCGCAAAATTGATTCTCAATCCAGAGACCAGTTCAAAGTTGAGTAGAATACCCTTAAAAGCCTACACAGATCTCCATTCTGCCAATTTTTAGACCGGATAGCATGTCTAATTCAATGGACTTAGAGATCATGGCTGACAAACCCTCAGCAGCTAGTAGAAAAAGGAAAGGGGAGAGAGGATCTCCTTGTCTAAGACCACAAGAGGGATAGAACTCAGCTGTGGGGATCCCATTGATTAAAATAGAAGTAGATTCAGATTCCAAGATTTCCCTTATCCACCATGACTAGCAAGGGGGAAAGTTCATGTCAACCATAATCTGAAATAGGTAATTCCAATTTATGGTATCAAATGCCTTCTCGAAATTGACCTTGAAGATAAGGGCTTGCTTTTTCAACTTCCTAGTTTCATCTATAACTTCATTAGCCACCACAACACTGTCAAGTAATTTCCTCCCCTTGATGAATGCTGATTATGTTAAGTTGCTCAGATTCCCTATAACCAGCCGAATTCTGTTGGCTACTGTCTTAGAGATGATCTTTGGCATGGTGCCTATGAGACTGATAGCCCTATAACCTTTGACAGATAATGGATTAGAGGATTTTTCTAGCAATGCAATGTGAGAGGCATTGCTGCCCTTACACAGCTTGTCGTACCTATAAAACTCCTGCATCAGCTCCATAATTTCAGGCACCAGTAAAGGCAAGAAATGTTTGATGAATTTGAAGTTTAGGCCATCAGGTCCTGGGCTTTTCTGGCTACCACATCCATGTATGACTGATAGTACTTCTGCCTCAGAGAATGGCTGTTGAAGCAGCTGTTTGTTGAACTGATCCAAGGATTTTAAACTAACAGTGAGAGAGGCTCTGAATGAAATTTTTTCAGAGAAACGATCTCTGAAATGATTAAAGAAGCATTCCTTAAATTTTGCAGGGTCCTCTAACCATCTGGTTCCATCCATTATCCCATTGATTCTATTTGGAAGCCTAGGTCTTCTTATGCTTTTGTGGAAAAGGATGAATTCACATCGCCCAACTGCAGCCACTGGATCCTGGATTTTTGAAAATTCAAACTGTTTAGCTGCCATGTTATACTCTCCAGCTTGAAATGTAGGTCAGCAAGTAGCAACTGATCAAAGGAGTTGTATTCAGCTGCTAGCTCCATTCATTTGATGCTTTGAAGAATTGCTTTCCTTTGCCCATCCAGGTTCCTAGGAGAGGATAGATTCCACAATCTGATATTCTCTTTAAGGATCTTGATCTTCTGCGTGATCTGGTAACACTTGAAACCATCAACAGAGGTCTTACACCAGACATCAACAACCATATCAGTGTAACTTTTATCCATTAGCAAGCAGTCGAGCACCTGTAAAGGTTTAGGCCCCCAATTAAAGTAATTAGATGATAGATAGACAGGGCAGTGATCAGACCCCTCCTTGTCTAGCCCTGCCTGCATCCAAGTCCCTCCTGAGTCTAACCACTTACTGTTGACTAAAAATTGATCCAACCTACTCATTGCTCTTAGAGATTACAAGTGCCATGTAAACTTCCTGCGTTCCATAGGTAAGTTAAGAATGCCAACAGAGCTGATGAATGAATTAAAAGAGGCCACCTCCTGTGCATAATTCTGGGCAGCAACTCCCTTTCTTTCATCCAGAGACAAAACTGCATTGGAATCCCCCATTATGCAACATTTGTCCAATTTAAGGGGTAACAATGCATCATGTAACACGTTCCATTGGGATTGTTTCTTGGCCAAATCCTCAGGTCCATACATGTTGATTATGTGGGATAAGGTAGATTCCCCACTCCAAAACCCTGAGACTCCAAAAAACCCTTCACCAGACAAGATTGAAGATATAGTGAACCTGTTCTTATTCCACAAGCATATAAGTCCCCCTGAGAAACCAAAAGAGCCAGAGAAAACATAATCAAAGTCAGAGTCAAACCAGAGGTAGGAGCATAGTTCTTTACCAATGAAGTGGAGTTTAGTTTCTTGGATACTAATAAGATCGACTTTTTCCTTTTGGATCAAGTGTTTCACCTGGCACTTCCTCTCCTAGCCACCCAACCCTCTAACATTATATGTGATGAGCTTCATAAGCACTGGGCACTCTCAGCCCTACTAGGGAAAACATACTTCTCAGAAGCCTTTAGATTGCTTTTAGACATGGCTTCTAATAGTCTATGGAATTCCAGCTGATTGAAACCATAGCAAACACCCAATTTTGACCCCATTGGCATGTTAGAGTCCACGCTGTTATTGAGCAAGGGGTCTGCTAAAGGTTTCTTTGCTTGAGGCAGGGGCGGGCTAACTAAGGACTGATCACCAAGTTGTCTTAACCATTCATCCAAATGGATAGACTGCTAGCCCTTTTTAGGTCAATTTCTTTTCTAGTCTGACTACGAGTTTTAGGCCTGCCACTGCTGAATTTGGGTCTGCCCACTTTACGAGGTTTAATGTTTACGGGACTAATAGCATGGGAGAGAAGAGGGAACTCTTCGCAAGTAACAAGAACATCAATCAGCATGTTTTCACAAAGGGCAACAGGAAGAGGATTTGAGTCATACTAAACCAAGGCTAAAGGTTCCAGGGGTTCCGGGGGTGCAGCAATAGCTTCAGAACAATTCACAACCGCAACACAAGATGAGGGGGAAGCAACTAAATCTGCCTCATTAGGTGTAGCATTCCCAGAATCTGAAATAGAAGGACTCAAATCAGCTGCACACGAAGAGATGGCAGGAAAATGATTGATCACAACTGAGGGCTTAGGCATAGCAGAGTCACAGGAGACATCAACTACTAACTGGCTCTGAGTTGGCTCTGTGTAGTTGATATTAGATAGTGAGAGAAGCCACCAACCAATCCTCAGGGGCTGCCAAAGTTGGCTACGTTGCCCCTCAGAAGCAAAGGATAACCCTTGGGGGGGAACTTCCTTAATGGGAGGCTATGCGGAGACCATGAAGTCTTCAGAGAGATCAAAGGACAAGTCATCAGAAGATATGGAGTCAGAGTCAGAGGATCCTAGACGTTCTCCTTGCCAGGACGGATCTATTTTAATAGTTTCAACAATGTGCAGGGTAATAGGGATACCATCTACTGCCACCTTCACGCTCGGCAGAAGCTTAGATCCAAGAGGGATTCTCAACACAAGGAAAGCTGCTTCAAGGTTCTGTTTTGAGAGAGAAATCTTGACAATATTAACTAGGAAGCCTAGCTTATTGCCTATGGCAGATAGATTTTGTTGAGACCATGCTTGAAGGGGTAAGCCAAACATTAGAAACCAACATGTGTGATAGCTGGATGGATCCTTGGGAGATCAAGGTAGATGTCCTTCACCAAGGTAAGTGGCCAATCCTTATCATTGGTTAGCAAATTGACCAAATCAAGAGCCTCTTCTTCCCACAAGAGAATGGAATCAGAACCCATAGGGCTAACTCTCACGGATAGGTAACCAGCTGCTCTAAGACCTCTTTGAAAATTATGCCAGTCATGGTTATGGATCATGGTTTCCGCATAACTGCGGTCTAGCCACGAGCTTGTAGGAACAGTAGATGACAGGGACAGGGTGCTAGGGGACAGGATCAGGGGCGGACGCTAAAGCTTCCTCCACTGCAATATTAGCTAGCGGTGGAGCAGAGGGCAGAGGAACTAAGGGCAGGGGATCCATGGGCAGAGGATTTAGAGTGCTACTAGTTTTCACAACCTTACTGGGATGAGGGAGTTTGGGGTATCGAGCTCGATTAGCCCGTAGACGTAGGAGCCTAACCAGGTGTTATTTAGCTTGAATAAGAGGAGATCCACGTCCTCTACATTGGAGAACTCCACAAACTCAAAGTGCAAACCTCGATTGTTTAGTTTCCTAGAAACAGAAAGGGCTTGAACGTTGCCTTGATTTTTCAAGGCACTACGCAGCCGATTTGAGTCGCAGCCCTTAGGGAAGTTAGTGACATAGAAGGTAATGACACCCGGTTGAGGCGGAAGACGGGGGTCTCTAGGACGATAAACTCTAGGTCCTATTATTTCATGGACAGGAATCCGTTTAAGTGGAAACTGACCCATCGGCGCTTTACCTGCTTTAATAGCAGCTTGCCTCAATAGTGTCAGATGATGGGAAGGTATTAGCCACGAATTGACAGCCATACGAGCGCGAGATGAAGGTCAAGAACAGAGCAGCGATAGCCGAGCTGGAACAAGAAAACAGAGCAAGAGCTCCCCGAGGCAGACAGAAACGACTGGGACGACGGCGACAGAAGTAGCGAGGAAGAGAGGGATACAGTGACACAAAATTGCCATGCGTACGGAGAGCATTCTGGCGAATTATGAACTAATTGTTAGGGTATATAGCACGTAACTTATATATATACATCCTAATTTTATAAATATATATCCAAAGTTTATAAGTTTGTATATAATTACAAGCATGACCCGCTTTAAACTTTGTGAACTAACAAATTTAGGGTATATATAAACTTAGAGTTCAATACAAACTGAATATGGTTTATACTTTATAATTCACACATTAAGTTTATAAGTTTATAAATTTTAGGGTTTAATTTAGGCCTTAGGGTTTATTTAAGGTTTCGGAGTTAAGACCTAAATCTTAAACTAAACTCTAAAGTTTATAAACATTCAGCTAGAATTTAGACTTTAGAGGTTTTAGAAATGGGTTAATTTCATTCCTTTTGAAAACGTACGGATAAAATAGTTTAAACGGTTTAAATGGATTAAAACAGTTTAAACGGGATTAAATTGTTTAATTCTTTATTTTTCAAAAAAATGGGCGGATACGGACGTAAACAATTTTAAACCATATTCGCCCGTTTAAAAATGGGTGAATAAGATTTCGGGCTTATGCAAAATGAGCGAATATAGGTTTTTCCGGACAGCCTGTATGTCAAACTCTATAAGTACTTGCAACGGTTTTGGCCTCCGGTCCTTCACACCTTCCTTTATAGGACGGGGCAGTGATCAAATAGACCACGTTCCATGATAATTTGTTTTATATTCCTCCACGGTTGGAGCCATTAGGTAGTTAAGAGACAACGGTCTAATCTACCGTGTCCTAGTCATTTCTTCGATGGTACCAGTTCGTTCATCGGAGTCTCTCACTGCATTGAAATCACCTAAGGTACACCATCTCTCATTAGGTGTCCCTTCTAGCCATTCCTTGATTTATGCCCATATTCTTCTTTTCTTTGTTTGTCGACAAGAAAAATAAACATTTAGTATGGACCCAATCTACCTCTTATTCCGAATAATCCTGCCGTTGTCCACATTTCTATACACTTGAATTGGTTACTTTTCCAAATAGTAATAAGTAATCCTAGTGCACTTTCAGAAGATCTATATGCCCTATCGAACTCCTTATTTACCCACATACATTTACATATCTTTCTATCAACCTCTCGCAACTTCAATTCTTGAATACATAGAATTCCCACTTCATTTTTTTAACCAATTCCTTCACTTCTTTTCTCATATATAGACCCCCGAGATCTCTCGCGTTGTAGATAAAAATGATCATTAATCAACCTTTGTGTTCCCTTCTGATATTTGAATTTCATTTTCATATTCAGTTCTAACTTGTCGTTCCCAATCGTTCAGGCATTTGATCCCAGAGGAATCCCTTTCTCTTGTTTCCAAACCCAGCCCCTAGCCAAAATTCAGGTGTCTACAGTTTCTTCCCATACTTCGTTATGTTGCTTAGTTGTTTGGTGCTCGTTTTGTGTTTGTAATACAAGGTGAGTTTCATATAAGCTTCGCAACAAGATGATTCAACGTTTCTTGATATTTCTCAACCTCATTTTCAAATATGCTTCACAGAAGATTAGGGTTCTCCTCCACCATCCTTATTGCATAGCTCTTTCCATTCACGAACACATTCTGGATTATATCAATGAATCCTGCTTTCTACGAGTAGAGACATAGTTGTTCCATATAGAGCAGATCCATGTCACCTATATCCCCCGTGTTAGGTAGGAAAGTAGTTATATTAGTGGGATAAAATTATATAAACAGGTAAGGAATGTGTCACAATCCTTACCTAACTCATTCTACAAACCCCACTAGGTTAGGACCAAAAAGGATATCAAAGATATCCTTCCCTCTCCCTCTATATGTACGGAACGAATAATGAATGAAAAATAAGATTTCAAGAATCATTTTTTTATCTCAAAATGGTATCAGAGCAGGTTGTTTCTCACACCTGCTTGTAAATCTCATCATTTACCCCAAAAAACGGATGTGCTCACTATGGCGAATCCACCAAAATTGGCAATAATTCCACCATGGAGACTTTTACTCTGGCGGATCTTCCTGTTCAATTTGCAACCCTCCTCAAACGACTCCCACAACCTGAAAACAACCAACCTATCGTACTCAGCACAAAGCTCAACAAGAAAATTATTCTCTTTGGCACCGGCTCATGAAGGTTGCTATCAGAGGCCACGGTCGCCTTCATTATCTAACGGGCAAACCGCCGCCTCTAGATGTTAACGATGATGATTATCCTCATTGGGAGCAGACGAATCTCTATGTCTTCTCCTGGATACTTGATAATATCAACCAGACGTTGGTAAATCACTTCGCCAAATATCCCACGGCAAAGGATTTCTGGGCAGGCCATGAAACCACCTACAACAGTGGCTCCGATGCTTTTTAAATTTATGATCTAACGGTCCAGACCAACGTCCAACGACAAGGCGAGGTTGGAAGACGTTTACACCATTCTACAATGAATATGGCATGAAATTGACCATTGGGAGCCGAACCATATGTCGTGCTCTGCGGATATGGCAACTTATCAGCGACTTTGCCAGGAAATGCGCCTGTATCAATTGTTGGAAGTAGTTAATCCAACTTTTGACAATGTATAACGCGACTTGCTCAAAACTAAGCCACTACCCACCATGGAAACTTCATATGCCTCTTTCGCCGGGAAGCCGCACGGTGCCAAATTTTGCACCAGTAGCCCAATCCCAGTGATGGACCACTCATGGCCAGTGGTCTCTCAACCTGCGCACGGTCAGACAAACCCCGAACCGGGGGAAAAGCATCATCTTGTAGCGGCGCGGTGGACAAAAACAAACTATGGTGTAATGACTGTCGGAAATTCGGACGCTCGATGGAAAAATGCTTCAAGCGGACGAGTTATCCCGATTGGTGGTATGAGCTGCATAATCTCTCCCAATTAGGTGCAGTGGCGGTCATTTTGGGCCAACCTGCGTCGGCGACCACCTCCGGCAATGGCCACATCGGCGAGAAGATGGGATTCGGTAGTTCCGTAGCAGGGACGCAAATCCCATGCATTCGGGATACTCCAGATCTTGAGCAAATTCAAAACGGTAATATGTGGACTCCAAAACTTATTCCTAATTTATCCCTGAATTTGTTAGGTGAAAAGACGAAAATGCCATCCTGTCTTCCAGAATTACAAAAATGCCATTTCGTTCTCTCTCCTTTTTATCGAATAGTCCCTGTAGTTCTGGCAGTTTGCAGCGCGGCCCCCGAGTTTTTTGGACTCTACGGGATGATCCGTCATCTTTCTGTAAATTGCAGATAGAGCCCCTAATTTCTAGCGGATTTCCGAATTGCTCGCATACTTCCTGTGAATTGTGGATACAGCCCCTAATATCTGGAAAATTCAAAAATGAGCCCGACATTTTTGAAAAATTGCCCATAGGCCCCACAAGAACCACCACCCTACAGAATGACCCTGGTTTTGCCAATTCACGGTTTTTCCACCCGGGTGCCTGGATCTTAATGTTCCTGATCCACCAAATCCACCTGATAGATATTATTCAACTGTAGTTGCTACTCTGGGACCAAGTAGCTGTCAATGGGTCCTCGATTGCATTGCTACCGATACTATGACACATGATGCTCGGGATCTTATTACTTGTACGAACCCACGACGGACACTTATTCAAACAGCTAATGATGGTGTTTCAACTATCACAAGAGCTGGCTCCATTGAGCTCTCGCCTACACTAAAACTCTCTAATTGTCTTCATGTTCCATCGTTGTCCTGCAAGTTATTATCTATGAGCCATGTGTCCAAACAATTGAATTGCATGGTACTGATATTTCCTACATTTTGTACAGGACCTTCGGACGGGGGAGATCATTGGGCGTTGTACTGAACGGGGTGGTTTGTACTACGTGGATGAGGTATCTATCTCAACATGGATTTGTCGGGCTTGCTCACAGGGTGGCGGACAAGCAAATAAAGTTGTGGCATCAACGACTAGGTCATCCGTCCCTAGGGTATCTTAAAGTTTTATTTCCATCTTTATATAAGAATACTTGTTCCCTTCAGAGTGAAACATGTATTTTTTCCAAGAGCCACAGACACTCATTTTTTAGTTCTGATATACGTGCTACACGTGTTTTTAATATAATTCACTCTGATGTCTCGGGTCCAGCACCTCTTCCGGGACATGGCATGTTTAGATATTTTCTTCTATTTATTGATAATTTTTCTCGAATGACATGGGTCTATCTTTTAAAAAATAAATCCGAAGTTCCTACATGTTTTGTGACCTTGTAAAATGATAGCCACTCAGTTCCAACACAATATTCAGATCCTTTGGTCCGATAATGGGGGCAAATTTATTTATGATACCATTAAAAACTTTGCCCGTGATCATGATATTATTCATCAAACTTCTTACCCCAATAATCCTCAACAAAATGGTGTTGCTGAGAGAAAAAATAGTATACTTCTAGAGGTCACACGAGCCCTTGTGATCGAGTCCCAGGTCCCTTCATTTCTCTGGTCCGAGGCTGTGGCTACTGCCACTGATCTTCTCAATCAATTGCCATCGCGTGCCCTAAAATTTGCTACTCCCTTACAAATTATTTCCACACTTTTTCCCGATATAAACATCCTTTCTTTGCCACCTCGAGTGTTTGGCAGATCTGTATTTGTTCATATTCCTCGCTAGGACAGAACCAAAATCGAACCGTGTGCCTTAAAATGTGTCTTTGTGGGATACGGGGTTCATCAGAAGGGTTACCATTGCTATCATCCTCCTACACGATCAATGTATACAACCATGGATTGTAACTTCATTGAGTCTGCATTTTTTATCCTTCCCAACCTTGTGTTCAGGGGGAGAGTTTGGATGATCCACTTGGTTGGTTGCAACATCTAAGTCTGTCATCGCCTGCTGTCCCACAAGAGCCTGCTGCAGGACCCACCGAGCCATCCATCACGAAGGCACATACTGCTCGTACAGTTGAGGATACCACACCTCAATCTTCCTCGCCATGGTCTCCTGAGGTACAGGTTCATAACCCTGAATCCGATATTGAAGTTATGACTCTTAATCCTTCAGTTGAGCAGGATTCTTCAGTTGAGCAGGACACAGCGGGGGTTAACCCCTATACTCTTCCTCAGAGACGCAATCGGGGCATTCCTACATGACGATATCAGCCTGATCATGTACCAAAGGCATCCAGATATCCCATGTCTAACCTAACCAGTGGGGTCTAACCAAATAGGCTATGGTGTTCTTCGCTTCTATATATAATGTGCAGGTACCACGAACTATAGCTGAACACAAGAGAAACCATAATGGAAACAAGCTATGCAAGAAAAGATGAGGGCCATAGAAAAAAAAAACCCTGGAGAAGTGTAAACCACCTTCTGGCCAACGACTTGTAGGGTGTCGCTAAGTATACACTATAAAACATAATGCTGATGAAACAATCGAAAGATACAAACCTAAACTGGTAGCTAAAGGGTTTACACAAACCTATGGCCTTGATTACTCTGATACTTTTTCTCTCGTGGAAAAAATTGACACTATCAGAGTCCTTTTCTGTATTGCAGCAAACCTTGATTGGCCTCTCCATCAATTTGATGTTAAAAATGCATTCTTATATGGCGATCTCAAAGAAGTATACATGGAATTACCTTCGGGATATTCTTCTTAATTTAAGAAAGGCAAAGCTTGCTGCTTGAAGAAAGCATTATATGGCCTAAAACTGTCACCTAGAGCTCGGTTCGGCAGGTTAAGCATGGCTATGAAGAAATACAAATACACAAAGTAATTCAGATCATACATTGTTCCTCAAAAAACAAGATGAGCTGATAACATGCCTCATCATTTATGTTGACGATATGATTATTACAAGAAACAACACTATAGAAATCCAACAGCTACGAGAGAATCTCCAAGAATTTGAAATGAAAGATCTGGGACAGCTAAAGTACTTTCTTGGGATTGAAGTATTGAGAACAGTACAAGGAATATTTATTTTTCAGAAGAAATACATACTAGATCTTTTAGCCGAAACAAGAATATTGGATTGTAAACCAGCTGAACCCCCAATGATGATGAATCATAAACTTCAGTTTGATGAAAAAATAAGTCTAGCAAACTTGAACAATATCAAATGCTAGTTGCGAAATTGATATACCTCTCACACACTAGGCCTGACATAGCCTATGTTGTGGTAGTAATTAGCCAGTTCATGCATAAACCTTAAACCAATCATATGGAAGCAACTGAATGAGTGGTTCAATATCTAAAAGGAGTGGCAGGACATGGGTTATCTTTAAGAAAACAGGATGACTAAATATCAAAGGATACAGTGATGCTGATTGGGTTAGAAATCGGATACACTGAAGATCAACTGCTAAATACTTCATGATGGTCGGCGAAAACCTTGTTACTTGGAGAAGCAAGTAACAAAAAGTGGTAGCTCTCTCCAGTGTCGAGGCTAATTCAGAGGAGTCGCTCGAGGCCTTGCTGAGATAATCTAGCTAAGAAAGCTCATCACATAACTTGGCCTCTCAGTCTGTGATCCAATCCACTTTGGTGCGATAGCAAGGCAATAATAAGTATTTCAAGCAATCCAGTCCAGCATGACCGAACAAAACATATAGAAATGGATCGATATTTCATTAAATAGAAGATAGAAGATAATATTCTGAGTCTTCTTTTTGTTTGGTCTGAAGATCAACTGGCCGATATTCTAACTAAGGCAGTTTCTAGGAAAATAATTGAAGATATATTGTGCAAGTTTGGTATGGAAAATTCGACAGCTTAACTTGAGCGGGAGTGTGAGGTAGGAAAGTAGCTAAATTAGCGGGATAAAATTATGAAAACAGGTCAGGAATGTGTCACAATCCTTTCCTAACTCATTCTACAAATCCCACTAATTTGGGACCAAAAAAGATATCAAAGATTGTAAGATCTCCAAAAGCTATACTACGTGTCATGATGCATAATTTGTGCGAAAGCGTAAACATAAGTGTGTGTCAAGCATACATAACAAAAATTTCAGAGATCTTTTGACCAAGGATCTTTGCTAATTTACACAACTTGATGGTACAAGGA
>JAOWBN010187185.1:0-16199 GCA_028565015.1 Pinguicula moranensis | reverse complement strand
AAACGCATCGAGATCTTGCTCTTCTGAGAGCGAAACTCCATCAAGAGTGAAATCCCGGTACCCGTACCCGATTTTAGTCTTCACCCTCATGGACTTTCCATCCGCATTCAATTGGAGGGCCAAGTGGTTTGATTGGTGTCTATTTTTCTGGTCCGGATAATCACGGATTCTGCCGATGACTTCCACCGGGTGCTCTGTGGCGGCGGTTTCTTTGGTAAAATTTAGGCGGTTCTTCGACTGAGGAGTCCTCGATTGATTCTGGGCTGAAACTATTTTGGCCGATGGAGTCGAAAGATTGGATTTTGCCGAAGGTGTAAGCGCCATTGGACATAGAAGAAAGAAGCTGCGAGATCGAGATTTTTTACTCTTCATCTTTTCTCCACAGATGCAACAGAAAACTCGAAGGTAGTTTGAATTCAAAAGGATAACTGACACAAGAGTCGAATAAAAACACAAACCCTCGATTTCTACTAATAAATCTGTGAGTGTATCAAGAAAATTCAAGAACCTGAGAATAGAGCGAGGGATGTCTAAACTAAGGTTTCCTTTTGATTGAAGAAGAAAAAAGAGGAAAGATTTGAATTTACAACTAGCCGTTACGAATTGTAACGTCCATATTTCCCAGATTTGGTGCTGAGGTTTGGAAGAAATGATATAGCGCACGACCCAGAAATTCGCATGACCCGCACGACCCACACAAATTGTGCCACGTGTCTCATATTTATCTCTCCAAAAATTGCTTTCCCTGTCGAGTGAAGAAAAGCAATTTGCGGATTCTTCCATTGTGAAACTCCATCAACCACAACTACAGCAGAATGAGTAAACTCGAACAACAGGAGGGTAACAAGAGAGAAGGGGAGAACACACATTGAGGAAACTCCCATGTAACTATGGATATTCTTGGAACAAAAAAGACAATTTTTTGATCTGGGTAGAAAACTAACAGCAACTTAGCTCCAATATATGTAACACAGAGAGCCTTCACGAGAAAAGTTTGTGCGTGTATGAGGAGATTTGTCAGAAGTGTTTGACTTTTCGTCTGAAGTTTTTGAGTGCTTTTCTTCACTCGACAGGGAAAGCAATTTTCGGAGAGATAAATATGAGACACGTGGCACAATTTGTGCGGGTCGTGCGAATTTCTGGGTCGTGCGCTATATCATTTCTCTATTACCAGCCTTTAAAAACATATTATTGCCATTCCTTTTCTGAGCATTTATTTCTAATTCTCTTGCAATTAAATCTGACATAATAATATCTAGATTAGGCAGTGTTCCACTATATTGCATTACATTTTTAACTATTGAGTACTCTTCATTTAATGAATTTAGAGAATCATGCAGTTACTAGTTTCATCTAGCTCCGAGTCCGAGCCCTTTAAGATTAGATTCATCTTTAAAAATTCACCTAAAATTTCATCTAAAGTCTTGTTGTTGTCCATCCTAAAGGTAAACAAGGATCCTTAGAGAAAGGCAAGATTAGAGGTAGTTTGTCTATTGTAAATACTCTCTAACTTTTTCCATAGTTCAACATGATTTTCAGAACCATCTACCTTCCTTAGGATGCCATCAGACAAGTTCAATGTAATCAAATTATAAGCATGTTCTAGTATATTATCCCTTTCTGCCTTTAATGCTTCAGGCCCTTTCTTTTAATTCTCTTCTAATGCATTTGAAACCTTATTATGCGAGAGTGAGGCTTTCATTTTTTTACGCCAGGTTTCATTCATTTCAATGAACCGTGACAGAATATCCTCTTTGTTCACCTACAACCACAGATCTGTTGATATTATCAACTAATGAAACCAAGTAATCTCTAGGATTTTTTTAATGAACTCACTGGAACCTGTTGGCTGGGCTTTCTACTTTGTCGAATCTTGCTATGGATAACATCATAAACAAATTAGTCAACAATTTTCATGCAGTTCTTCAATGCAGCTTTTGATCCTATGCTGAAAAACAGAGTCTAATGCAGATTTCATGAGCAAATCCTGAGTGTAGTAACTATATGAGCAAGCTTAGATGCATTCTTCAATTTGAAATTTTCTTACTTGTATTTCTATCGTCCACAGCTGCAGCAACTATATGAGCAAGCTTAGATGCATTGTTCCTGAAAACTCCACTGCTAAATTAAATTCCCTCAAATTCCTTGAGGAGAATTCGTAGCTTGACATCTTCCTTTGATGCCGCCACTTTTCATCATCAACACTGTGAAAATCCCATCTCCCCAAAAGGTCTTTCAAGAAGATGTCACGGGGTCAATCATCTTGAAATTAAAAGAACCATCAACAATCTCTTCTTGACCCTCGCTCATCAAACTGATCATTGAGGAATTTATAACTAACTGAAAAGGCATATACAGACTATATGTTTGAACAGAGAAATCATCAATTTTTTGAACTACCATTCCATAATTGGCCAAGTTTGTTTTGAGGATGAGCTCAACTACTGCAGGATCAGCGGGTGTAGATGTCGGGTTTGTCTGGATAAAGGATTCTGAAAGTCACGTCATCAGTCAAATAATCATGATATGACAACGATGAAAATTAAGCAGCAGATGGAAAACAGTGCACATTGGTGGATGGTATCGTTTCTTCTCTTTGTTCGCGTATAATTTGAAAACAGTGCCCATTGTGAAAACAAGGTCGGTCTATAAGTTGTTAGACCAAGCATCGGTGGTTATTCAGACATCGGTCAAGCCAAAAATATGTGTTCGTCTCCATGTCCAAGTGACCGAAGCCCAAACTAGTTCACGTGGATAAGTTTGAGCAGTTAATAAATGTCATAGTCCTACTTCCCCTGCAGCCAGAATTTGGCACCAAAGTCTCTCTCGCTCCCACTTGGGCGTTACTGATAAGGGTGATCCCTGCGACCCTAGGGTAAGCCTATAGCAGTCCATTGAATCAAGGAATTGTTGATGATCCATTCACATAAAGTATGTGGGCGGATTGACCAGAACAACTTTAAATGCTGTAGATTATAAGTGCAAAATTACAATTTACCATTTTGTAGAGAAAGATAGTCTAGTATCGAAAAAAAGAAACAAACAGTGCCTTTGGCTGATATGCTATAATTCAAGAGTATTATTACCTTAAATTTAAAGAACACAATCATTGCTTTCCATCATTTTTCCAAAAATGGAGTGAGAAGTGGTGATTGATCCGGATCGTGTTTGGGGAAAATGCAAGGTGGCGAAACTTGATCGAATAATTTAATTATGGGGAATGGCAGGTTGCGCTGCAAGAAGAAAAGTCTAGACAAACCAAAGACAGGTGCTATATTGGGAAAGTGGGATTTGATACGGGATTGGATCTCAGATTCATAGAAGATTCTATGCCATCTGCACTGATTTCTCTTTTATGGGAAAGGGAAGGATGTTACTTGGCCCCCACGAGTCCAATGGATTCAGTGATACATTTTCTATCGGTAGCACGAAGGAAGGCCCCCGTCGCGATCAGCAGATTCATCATTGTCCTATACTTAACCTGTTTGTCTTTATTCACCATCTTGAATGAGAAGGCACTCAGTAGAACTACTGCAAAAATTTTCATCTGCCAGTAAGCAAACTCTTTTCCTAGACAGATTCTTGGCCCGGCCTGCATTGATGCACCATGTACTTAATGTTTACATTTATCTTCACATTAAGCATATATTAGAGTGCAAATCTATGGGCAGGATTTAAAAATAAAAATAAAAATAAAAATAAAAATAAAAATAAAAATTAGAAAAAAAATACTAAACCCTAAACTGAAAAACTAAACCCTAAAACTGGAAAACCCTAAATCGAAAAATGACATCATATTCAATTGGTTTAGGATTTGAATATTCTTTTACATGATGTGTAAAGAGTTCCCAACGGGTTAAGTAGGACAAGAGCTTAGCAAATAAAAGTAAGAGTAAACCTGCCAAAATGAAAGAGAGGAAACAAATTCTTTTTTCCAGTAAAGTGTTAATTTGCACTGAATGAGGAATCTTTCATACTGATAGCTGAATCTAAAAGGATCTTCAATCAAAAAGAGGGGAATCAATGTCTACAAAAGGCAAATGCTAAAATAATCGGCAAACAAAAGAAGTGGAAGATGCTTTTATTCAGGTTGTGAAACTAGTTAATCACCAACAAACCAGCTTCCCATACGGTGCATAAGGAGCATACAAACTGGTTAAAATTATAAACTAGCTTTAACTCCCGAGAACAATATGGAGATATTGAAGAAAATAATATGAAAACTTGTACAGTATTAAGAATAACCCATTGGGGTATATATAGTACTACAACTCAAACCCTAACTGACTATAAAACTATAATTCCTATAGAACTCTATTTAATCACAACTCTATTTTAATATCAAATACCAACACTTCTCCTCAAGATGGGCGAAAGATATTGATCAAGCCCATCTTGTTACAAAGTCTATCCATATCTATTGTCCTAAGACCCTTAGTGAGACAATCAATAATCTGCTCCTTGGTAGTCACATGTCTCAGCTCTAGGAGTCCACTAGTCATCTTTTCTTTGATAAAGAACCTGTCAATCTCCACATGCTTGGTTTTGTCATGTTGAACTTGATTGTTTGCAATGTTGACAGCCGACCTGTTATCACACCATAATTGCATCCGTGCTCCCTCACTCATTTTCAACTCCATCAGAAGTGACCTCAACCACATCATCTCAGTAACACTCAAGGACATGGCTATGTACTTTGCTTCAGCTGTAGAACGGGCAACCACAGACTGTTTCTTACTCTTCCAGGAAACTAAATTGCCTCCTACAAATACGCAGTACCCAGATGTGGACTTTCTATTATCTGCACAACTAGCCCAATCTGAATCACAGTATCCCTCAATGCTAAGGTGCCCGTTCTTCCGAAAGGTCAACCCCTTTCCTGATGCATTCTTCAAATATCTCAATATTTGGTATACTATATTCATGTGACCCTTTCTAGGGTCATGCATGTACCTGCTTACCACACTCACAGCAAATGATATGTCAGGTCGGGGATGGCTTAGGTAAATCAGCCGTCCCACCAATCTTGGATATCTTTCTCTGTCAATTGGCTCACCAACATCAACACTCAAAGTCACTCTCTGCTCAATTGATACTTTGGCAGGTTCGCAACCAAGCATACCTATCTCCTTGAGCAAATCTAGGATATACTTCCTCTGGCATAAGGTTATTTCCTCGGGCCCTCGAACAACTTCTATTCCAAGGAAGTATCTCATCTGTCCTAAGTCTTTCACCTCGAATTCTTTGCTCAGTCTCACATTCAGCTCTGTTATCTCACTCTCATCATCACCTGTTAGGCTGCCAGCATCGTGGTATGATCTCTTGTGTGCTTCAGAACGACAATGTGGTTTGCATTGGTCTGATGATATCCAATGCCTACCAAAGCCTTCCTGAATTTGTCGAATCATGCTCTTCGAGCTTGCTTCAAGCCATATAAAGACCTCTTGAGCTTACAAACCTTTCCATGTACACCTCCTTGATTAGATAACCATAAAGGAATGCATTCTTCACATCGAGCTGATACAGATTCCATCCTTTATTTGCTGATATAGAGATCAGGGTCCTGACAGTATTCATCTTACCGACTGGTGCAAAAGTCTAATCATAATCAATGTCATAAGTCTGACTGTAACCCTTTGCCACTAGTTGGGCCTTGCATCGCTCCAATGCTCCCTCTGGGTTTTGCTTCACAATAAACACCTTCTTACATCCAACAGTCTTCTTCTCAGGTGGCAGTGATACAAGCTCCCAGGTTTCATTCTTCACAAGGGCCTCAACCTCTTCTATTATCCCAACTTTCCACTTTGGATCCTCCTTTGCAATCTGCCAGCACTTAGGCACAAAGATACTATCCGAAGAAGCAAAAAAGGCCTCATGGCAGGGTGATATGTGAGAATAAGATATATGATGAGCAATATTATGTGGAAATCTGTACCGCTCAGGTGGAACCCCCTGCATTGACATGAGTAGTTAGCTTTAATGGTAAGGGAGAAGGAGAAGGGTGAAAAGGAATAATATCACTTGTGCGTGCTGAGTGATCAGTAGTGGATGGTGCAAGTGTCTCTGGAGTCAGGGTCGACCGAGCATCGAGACATGGGACAAGTGCTCGCAGCTCAATATCATCTCCTCTCTTGTGATATCTGTAGCGCAGTTCCGGAGTATCAATACACTCAGACTCATCTACTCACCACCATCTGTGTCTCGAGTAAAAGAAGGGCAAGGAATTGCCCCTACAGTTACTGTATGTGGCTCACCTCTCATTCCACTCTCCCCCTCACGCCATACACTCACACTCTCCCCCTCTTGCCCATCCTGAGGTGAGCCCCGAATGGTAGGGCTTTTTCCCGGGTGAAGTAAGGCTCAAACTCTTGAAATGTAACATTCATACTCACAAATGGTCATCGCTCGATCATACTCCAACAAACACAACCCTTTTGATCAATCGAGTATCCCACAAATACACATTTAACCGCTCGTGGATTCAACTTACCGACGCCAGGTCGGTTATCCTTCACAAAGCATACACAACCAAATATCCTCAGCTCCAACACATCTCCTCTGGTGCCAGTCAATACCTGAAATGGAGATTTCCACTCCAGTACTCTGGAGGGTATTCGATTTATCAAATAAGCTGCTGTCATAACTGCTCTTCCCCATAAATGTTTTGGGGCATTCATCAATATCATCATATTCCTCGCAACCTCAAGGAGGTGGCGATTTTTTCTCTTTGCAACCCCATTCTGCTGTGGTGTGTAGGGACAAGTAGTCTAATGTCTAATCCCATGTGATGACAGATAATGTGCAAATGATTGATTCGTATATTCCGTACCATTGTTAGACCTTAGAACCTTCACAACTGCACCAACTGAGTGAATCTCCTTGAGAAAAGCTTTAAAGCAAGCAAAAAACGCGCTCTTATTTTTCATCAAGTATTACCAAGTAATTTGGGAGCAACAACCAATAAAGGTCACAAAATAACGAAATTCATTAACTGTCAAAATGGGGCAAGGCCCCCAAGCATCAGAATATACCAGATCAAACAACTTCGACCGCCTATGACCAGAGCTAATATAAGAGCTTCTGGTATGCTTACCAAACTCACAAGCATCACATACTAACATGTCCTTATTAATTTTCGCAGATGAAAGGGGATACAAATGACTCATAAGGGAAAATGAGGGGTGACCTAAGCGTTCATGATTAACCAACAGATCTGCCACGATCCTCTTCTCCCTCTCAGATTTTTCTGTCATCAATGAAAGGGCAGATTCCATGCCCTTTATATCCAGATACCACAGTCCATCACTCCATCTCCCAGTCCCAAGAACTCGGTCGGACCCCTTCTTCTGGAAGATCACCTGTGGAATATCAAAAACAACATGACAATTTAAGTTAATTATAATATAACTGATGGAGAGAAGGTTAATTGGAAAGGAAGAGTCATGCAAAAATTTGGATAGTGTCAGAGTGTCTGTGCATTGCACTGTACCCTTTCCAACCACTGGTCTATCAGTGCCACCAACAGTCTTAACACTAGACAAGACTTCTAAGGGAGTATAAATGCTGAACTCCCTTGACGAGCCTATCATGTGTGTGGATGCTCCAGAGGCACAAATCCAATCTGAGCCAACAGTGGAAAAAACTATAAGTGCAAGGGAATCCGACGTACCTTGCACAGCTGAGTGTAGAGCAACATTACCAGATGTATCTGGTAGGGTGGGTGGAAAGTCTCTTACTCATCTGATCTCATCCTCCTCAGTATCCACAGTTAGGTGGGTATGATATCCCCCACGTCCTTTACCTCTAGCTCTACCTCTCCGACCTCATCGACCACGCCCGCCTCTACTACGTCCCCTCCATTCAACGTCTCGATCTCTCCTCGGCTGGGGACAAGCCTCCATCAAGTGTCCATGCTCACCACACTGATAACAACTGCGAGTCTCAGTCAGTGGACGACCGGCAGTGACTAAAGCTTTATCCCCCGATCCTACGATGGGCTCAATCTCGTGTAGTTGAAGTCATGTCTCCTCTTGTAACATCGCAGCAATGGCTCACTCAGAGGGGGAATAGTATACTGACCTAGCATGATTGATCGTTGTGTATTATATATCGGGTCCACATCTTTAAAATTTTTTATCGTCTTTTCTTCTTCCCGAACCTTCCAACTGGGGCAACCAGTAGAACAGCCTGCTAGGGGTTGAAAGTGCTCGAAAGATGCCCATAATCTTCGCAGACAAATAGTGTACTCCCGCATAGGTCTACCCCTTTGTGTCTCACATCTATCTGTAATCGGATCTGAAACTTTGTCAACTGATTCTCTGTGCCAGAATAATCTTCCTTCAATCGTATCCACATGTGCCTCAAAACTTTGAGATTCTCCACTGAAGAGGAGATCTCAGGAATCATTGAATTCAGTAACCACACACATAAAGTGGCCTGTGTGGCCTCCCACTTAGAAGTGTTTCCAGCATCACTGCACTTTCTTCTAGAAAACCACGTAATTCTTTACTTTCTAGGGCCGTCTCAACCCGTAGTGCCCAATTACTGTAGGTCGCCTGACCATCAAGTTTCAAGTCGATATGTGGAAGATTGAGTTTAGGTGGCCCCACAGAAGAAGATGCACCCATACCCTGAACCAAACCAATTAAAGCCTTCAGGGTCTTAGGGTTGAGCGCACTCAATGCCTCCAATCCTACTTTCTCACTAGTATTTCCTTCCGTCATCGCCAAATAACTCCAATCACAATCTCAATCAATAACCCGAAACTACAAACTCCAATCCTTCACACACCACGCTACCTACGCCTCTGAAAATCAGAGTAGCACGTCAAATACATGCTACCAACTCCATCGACAAAGCACAAGTCACAAATACCACAAATCTACACAAAACCAATAATCCACAACACATACCAACGAACCAATGTGTAGAGGGGAGCAAACCCTACAATCTGCGTTTTGGGCAGCGGCGACGGCGCATGGACGGTTCCCTCGGAATGAGTTCAGCGGCACGAGTCCACTGGTGGTGGTCGCCGCAGCATAAGAGGCCGGACGTCAGCGGAAATCTCCGGAAAAGGTCCAAAATCCGTGGCGGGAAACTTTAAATCTAGCCGAATTCTGACCAAATTTCAAAAAAATGACTTGTACCAGTATGACGTGGAGGACGAGGAGGTTCTGGCAGTGTACTTAGCGGCGGCTGCGGCGATGAACATAAAAAACGACGGTTAGTAACCTGGCTCTGATACCATGTAGAAAATAATATGAAAATTCGTACTTTATTAAGAATAACCCATCGGGGTATATATAGTACTAAAACTCAAATCTTAACTGACTCTAGAACTATAATTCCTATAGAACTTTATTCAATCATAACTCTATTTAATATCAAATACCAAACAGTTTCTGTTTTTCTTTTCCTTTAGAAGCAATATAATTACTTTTTGACATCAAAAGTTCAACCCCCCTGCATGCCTCAGATTATCCTGATTTTATCTTCTTGCCACAGCCAGGTCATTTATCTGTCCGGGATATTCCTGCGCACAACATGCTGAATGTAATCTCAGACATGAGCAAGAATTGTTTGGGGTTACTCAAGGGGCACACTGTAGAGGAGCATGCTGTACGATTTTTCACCCACGAAACGAAGCTGCGATGCACTTTGCCAATAATGTGACTGATGCTCTGAGTATCCTTATGGTGTTTTGGAGATCCATTAATGCCATGGTCTGCTTATGCAAGAGGATTTAGATCCAAAAACAGGTATTGATTCTACCACTGCTTATCTTGTCATTCCTGTTTGTGTTTATAATTGTTTGAAATTGCTCATTCTGGTAGTGCTGATAGAGCATACTGAGGTTATCGGATTGATTGCATCCCGTAGTATTTTGGCATAACCACTAATACAAGTCATCAGATCAGAGCTAAATTCGAGAATCTCTGGGATGTTCCTTGAGATATACATATGAAACAACAAAACCAATCTTGATTCATAGCAGCTGCTACTGAATCATTTTACAAGTTCCTTAGCAATATATTTGCAATTTGACTATGGCAATACCGGGAAGATTTGACTAGAAGTCTCTATAGAGTTTTTATTTTCTTGATAAGAAGAGTCTCTATAGTTTTTGCCTGGTCCTGCACCATAATTTTCATTTCATTCTCGAGAGAAAACCTGTCATTTCTTTTCATTTGATAGGCTTGCAACTTTCAAACCATCATTTAAAATTTACACTACATAAACTAGAAAAAGGGTGGGGTGAGGATGGAGCCACCCTCAGCCCCCAGCTCTCTCTCCCAACCCTTAGAATTTGGTAAGCCTAACCATCTGTCGCCTTCTCCACTTGCTCCAAGTGCTGATAAACAATACCAATGCCAACAAATGTTTTTCCTTGTCCATTTATCAAAGGTGAGGAAGATATTCTTTTCAAAACCAATATTTTGGGTACCTCCATGGCTCCATGTGGACTTGGTTTCTAAATATGCCTACTTGCTTAGGACTTTAATTGGACTGCCAAGGAGTGGATTCTCTTAATCTTCCCCTTTTGGGGACTACTTTTCATAATAATCTCTCGATTAGGTAGTTTATTTCCATTTATGCCAAAAAGCAAATGTGTCCCCAACTCAATAACCATTTATAGACGATTTTGTCCCATTAAAGATAAACAAAACTAGTTACCTTTGTTCTACTGTGGGATGCTCATTATCATGCCCAAACAAATTGATTATAACTCTTATAATCATAATCATTTAGATTGTGATGTGGTTTAGAAATTTCAAATAAACTAGGGTTTAGAAATTTCTTATAGTATTTTTTGATCTTTTACCTTATTAGTATTGACTCATTTAGGATTACATTTATCGTTATTTCCCTTTATTTTATACCAGAAGTTATTCTTTAAAAGTAGATGAAGCAAGCCAGTGGAAGTCGACTGCTATGTGACAAGAGTTCGGCCATCCCTCAAAATCTCGCACGGCCAACCCTTCTGTCGACAAATTTGAAACGTGCATAAATTCATCATCAAAAACGTGCACTTGAGATCAATTTTGCATGCACTTCAACTGGCAAAGGAATGATATGTACTGAGATAGATTGTCTGGTCTGAGTTTTTTCACTTGCTTACAAACAACGTGCTTTGTCTGTGCTCCTCATTTCGTGTCTACTCTCTCCCGATTGATGGACAACGGCAAGGGTGTCACGCACGGCCAACGCACCATTGACCGCAGCAAAAATAAGGAATACTTGCTCGCCTTTGCAGATGCTCGTACCAGGTTAATGGGTACATTAACTTTGTTCTTGACAAGTTTTTTCATTGCTTGCAGGTGCTACCTATAGTTCAAACATGTTGCATCTTTGGACTTATCATGGAACTTGGAAGAGATGCTATGAATTTTTTACATAAATAAATAAATATATATAGGGGAAGGATCCCTGAACCCATTATTTGGCACATTAATTGACATATATTCCTTAAAAGTCTAAGTTTAGGGTCCGTAGGGTTTAGAGTATGGAGTTTAGGGTTTAAATATTTAAATTTTTAGATTGTAGGGTATAAATTTTAGAATTTAGGGCTTACGGTTTAAGATTTTTATATATAAAATAGAACGTCAAATTTTGAAACATCAAAGAAAGAAAGATACCTACACAAAATTTAGACATCTTATAACGCAACTAGGATGAACTGTAGATTTAGGCCAATTATGTATTATTGTGTGCCTCATAAGTTATATTCTTGCCCATTTTTATTTGTCTAACCAATAGGAGACATGCCCCACCTCCCACCCTCCATTTATCCTTGTTTTCAGGGCGGGAGCCGGGGGAGGAGCCCCCTCCCACCACCACACTTATTTTATCCTTGTTTCCATTGGCGGAGCTGGGGGAGGGGAGCCACACCCACCCCAAAAAATTGCCCCTTTGCTCTTCCGGATCTAAAATTCTGGCTTTACAATTGCTTGTATTCAGTATGCCAAAAATACTAAATTATTTAAGATATACCTTTTAAACAAAAGCAAATTTCATCTCATCAATATAGAACCAAACAATATAGAAATTAAGAAAATCCCAGTCATGTCTGAGGCTTCTTGCCCAGATTCAAGGTCTCAAAACTCTGACCCTTTTGATCTTATGCCCCTAATCTAGCTAACTCCAAGATCCATGAATGCTAAAATTCAGTATACATCTACTACTTACGGCCCTTCTCTTGACTCGGCTATCAGACTCAGATATCATATGCACAGAATTCAGGAAGTTCAAATTAGTCGTATAGCAGACTTATCTGCTGTAGTGGAGGCACACCTACCTTCCTTTGGTGCAGAAGACATTCTTACCTTGGCGATTGAATTAGTTGTGTGTCCTCAAACTCCTCGAGCTGATTGGATAAAATGAAGGATCACGACTGTATTGCGCTCTCCAACCAGATGAATTTTGATTCGGGCCAAAACAGTCTGCCCGTTAATGTGCATACTATTGTACAACTCGTGTGGGTGGGCCACTCCCAGGGAAAAAAGCCAAACTGTGAAGATTAATTCTTGAGCACAAGGTCGATTTAATTTTCGTTCAGGAAACAAAATTAAGCTCCTTGAGCCGATGGGACTGTAGACAACTATGGTATGGTGATGATTTTGACTGGATACGCCGGGAAGCCTTTGGAAGTGCGGGAGGTATCTTGTGCATTGGGCAAAAAATCAGTTTTCAATTGTTGAGCAGTTGGTTTGATGAAGGTTTATTGGGGTTGGAGGGTCTATGAGGGCCAGACTCCACGCTAGTCAAATTTGTAAATGTTTATCCTCCTTGCACTTTGAGATTAAAAAGAAGACTACGGGACCAAATCAGAGCCATCATAGCTTTGGATATTAACGGTTGTTGGTGTCTTGGTTGTGATTTTGATGCCGTCCGATCCCCGGATGAGCGGCGTAGCAACTCTACTTTACCCTTGATTGAAATGCAAGAATTCAATCAATTTATACTTGATACTGAGCTTATTGATTTGCCGATGATTAAATCCAGGTACACAAGTATCTCAAGAGGGGGTCGTTGTTGCTCTCGTTTAGACAGGTTCTTACTATCTGAGGCTTGGGGTCAACATATGACCGGAGTGGCTGCACATTTGCTTAGACCGAGCTGTTTTGGATCACTGGCCTATTCTTTTGAAGTCCGAAGTGTTGAATTGGGGCCCCAAAGTCTTTCGAACTCTTAATTGCTGGGAGCATGAAGAAGGATTCGCTAGTTTTGTCAAAGAAAGTTGGTTTCATATCTCGGTCAGGGGCTGCAGTAGCTATATTCTGCACGAAACATTGTGCCAAATGAGATTCATATTGAGGGATTGGAACAAAAATGTGTTTGGCAAGATTGAACGGGCAGTAGATTCTACACGCTCTGAGCTGTGACGTATGGATGACTTGATAGAAATTCTTGCACCTTCTGATCTGGAGATAGCTCAGAGGCATGATACTTGGAATCTATTACAACATTCTTTGCATAAAGAGTCCCCGATGTGATAAAAATCTAGAACATCCTGGATACGAGAAGGAGATAATAATACGCGCTACTTTCACTCGAAGGTAATGAATAATCGTCGGCAGAACTCTATCCATAGACTCTATCTTGAAGGTAACTGGGTTGAGGACGTTGCGGGTATTAAAGAATGCATCACTTCTTATTTTAAAAATCACTTCATACAAAGCCACTGGGACTATTTGAAATCAGAATTCATAACCTTCTTGAAGGACTTTTACAAATATGGCCAACTGAGCAAAGGTGTAAATTTTACATTCATTACTTTAGCTCCTAAGATCTTAAATCCCGTGCAGGTGGAGCACTTTCGACCTATTTCGCTAGTGAGCAATGGTTACAAAATACTCGCTAAATTGCTAGCAAATCGGATGAAGCAAGTTATGCATAAGGTAATCTCTATCAATCATACTACTTTCTCGAAGGGTCGCAATATCATGGATGGAATCTTGGTTGCAAATGAAATCATTAATTCGATCAAAAAAGCAAAAAAGCAAAAAAGCCAACGATTTTACTAGAGGTAGATTTCGCTAAAGCTTTCGATTCGGTTGATTAGGACTTTCTATTGTTCATGCTAAGAAAGATGGACTTTAGTAATATCTGGATTGACTGGATTAAGGAGTGTATCTCCTCTTCCCATGCGGCCATCTTGATTAATGGCTCTAGTGCAGGTGAATTCAAACTAAGGAGAGGCTTGCGACAAGGGTATCCCCTATCCCCTTTCCTCTTTTTAGTAGTTGCCGAGGGTCTCCATCTATTGATTAATAAAGCTTTGGAGATAAGAAAGTTATCAGGGATCAAAGTGGGAGGAATTAATATCTCTCATCTACAGTATGTGGACGATACATTATTGTTTGCTAATGGTACGTAGGAAAATATTAAAACTTTGAAGGGAGTGCTCAGAATTTTTGAGCTAGTATCCGGTCTGTGTTAATTTCGCAAAGAGTCGGTTGTTCGGTATGAATATCCCTCAGGAAAAACTCAATAGGTTTGCAAGGAAAATGCAGTGTCAACGAGCTTCTCTTCCTTTTGTGTATTTAGGTCTACCACTTGGGGACAATCCTAGACATGTTAAAATGTGGGATGAAGTTATTGAGGTGATCAAGATCAGAATTACTAAGTGCGAGAACAAGTTTTTATCCATGGCTGGGATAGTGACTCTCTTGAAATCTATATTATCCAGCCTGCCTCTATACTATTTCTCTATTTACAAGCCCCCCAAGCAAGTAATCAAGTTCATTGAAAAGATGATGAGTAGGTTCCTGTGGCAAAAATCGGTGGACAAAAACCGATACACTAGGTTAGTTGGAAGCATTTGTGTCTAGAAGTGAATCTTGATGGTTTAGGGATAAAAATCCTTGTTGTTATGAACACTACACTTCTATCCAAATGGATTTGGCGTTTAAGGGTAGAAGACTCCGACTTATGGAGGGGAATGATTATATCTAAGTACTACAAACTCTCAGATTACCTTTGCGATTGGTCACTTATCTCAGTTCCTGATGTTATGTCACATTATTGATAAGATGTATGGAGAATTGCCTTTGTTGATTGGTTCAAGAGCAATATAAGTTTGGTACTGAAAAATGGCAACAAAGCATTATTCTGGCGCTATGATTGGTCTGAGGAAGGAAGTATTGCGCTTAAATTTGAGAAACTTTCCAGACTTAGTACGCCAAAAAACTGTACAATGGGAGAAATGTTTAACCACCATAACATATCTTGGCAGTTGTCTTTTAGGCGCAATATCGGGACTGCATAATTGGAAATCCGAAATCAACTTCAGCTACTCTCTCGGTTCCCTATCTTTGCAGCAGAGGAAGACCATTGGTTATGGTAAGGAGACGTTTCCGAAAGATTCACGGTGTCTTCCGCCGTGCATCACATGAAGCCTAGGTTTCAATTTGATATCCAGGATTCCTCTAGCCAAGATTTGGTGCAAAATGACTCCGAAAAGAATTCAAATGTTTGCTTGGTGTGCTGTGCAATCGCGACTCCCGACTATTGAAAATCTGTTTCTATGAGTAAGTATAGAACAGAGTGCACAACTCTGTGCTATGTGTGCTACTACAGTAGAATCCGTGTCCCACCTCTTTATCTCTTGTTCGAATGCTATCGATCTATGGAAATCAGTTTACGATTGGTTTGCGCTCGAGTATAGAGGTAACTCATTCATGTCAAGCGGAATAAAAAAGAACATTTGCTCGTTTCTTTGAATTATCTTTTCTGGGTGTTATTCATCTTTTGTCTGCAGGGATACATATAGGGGAAGATAGTGATAGAATTTTATCTATATGGTAAGGATCATAATTGACTCCTTACCATTTACAATATGATCCTATCTCTATAATAAAGCAATCAAGTCAACCTTTCCTAACACCCCCCTGAAATTGAGCAGTCGGATCTTCGATGCCCAATTTGCGCAGTACTTCATAGAATTTCCTGCTTGGTACAGATTTAGTTAGTATATCAGCCAATTGGTCTTCTGGACGAACAAATGGTAACTTGATTGTGTTTGATTCCAGCTTTTCTTTGATAAAATGCCTATCCATCTCAATATGTGGTCATGTTGCACCGGGTTCCCTGATATACTTATAGCTGCTTTGTTGTCGCTCTTTAGAATGCATGGCTCGTTTGATTCATATCCTATCTCTGCAATAAGTTTCTTGAGCCATAGTATCTCAGTCAGTCCT
>JAOWBN010187184.1:0-28392 GCA_028565015.1 Pinguicula moranensis | reverse complement strand
CATAACCTTTGAATTGCAAGATGCTCTCTGATAATCGATCAATCTCAGAAAATCTTGAGAAATAATTACTTTTGATGTTCGATTTGCTTGGGCGTGAAGACAAAGGTCGCTGTGTCAAAACTGTCAGGAGGAGCAGGAGAGGTCCATGTCCATCTGAGGAAAGGAATTGTGGGAATTTAATAAAATACTTAATTGTTAATTTCTTTATTAAAAATATTTGTTATGGCCTATGGGTAATAAAAAAGGAAATAAAACCTAACCGTTTCAATTTCATTACTCTATTCCACGCTAGAGCACAACATCCTTATGCACCAATTTCACATGTTAGGTGTAGCTGGTGTATTCGGCGGCTCCCTATTCAGTGCTATTGTTAACTTTTTGTTTGATCAGTGAAACCACAGAAAATGAATCTGCTAAGAAGGTTACAGATTCGGTCAACAAGAAGAAACTTATAATAGCATAGCCGCTCAGGGTTACTTTGGCCGATTAATATTCGATACTAGTTTCTTCCTAGTTGTTTGGCTTGTAGTAGGTATCTACTTTACCGCTTTAGGTATCAGCAATATGACTTTCAACCTAAACGGAAGTCCAATCTGTAGTTGATAGTCATTCCAAATTTAAGTCCAATCAAATGATGAGTGATGGCCAATATATCTCGTGGTACCAAAAATGTATTATTTTGGGGTTTATCAAGGTTTAGTCTTTGGTTCATCTACCAATCCTTCCTAATTCACATCTTTGTTGAAAGAACATGTTTTGTAATTCCTTACATAAGAATTCAAAAAATTTGACCCAGTAAGTTGCCTCAATAGTAGACATGGGCAAAATGACCCCCAACCTGGATCCGGCGGGCCAAAAGCCTGTAAGGTTAACAAACAGTGCCTGGTCGCATGGCGGGTCGAAATAAAATTCCAGAACTGTGGGTCAGGATGTGTGGCGCCCACCACCCGGTCTGACCCGCAAAATTTAAAAAATAAAAAATTACCCTCTATCCCGCCCCGGAGGACCGCTCCGATGGGTGACAAAAAAATATTTTTTTAAGAAAAATAAAAACCTGGCGGGCGGCACGTGGCCCGCGTGCCCGAAAAGCAGAACAATATTTGAACAAAAAAATTTTAAATTTTTTTTTTTAAAAAAACAAAATAACCCGGCACGTGGCATGTCGGGCCGACGCACCAAAACACAATAAAATTCAAAAATTTTAAAAATATATTTTTTTAAATTTAAAAATGCCCAGCAGGCAACCCGTGGGCCCGTCAAGCCCGTAGCACCAAAACTGAATTTAAATAAAAAAAATAAATAAATAAAAAATAGATATATTTTTTAAAAATTTTGAAAATACCCGGCCGACCACGTGGCCCGCCAGGCGGCTCGTCAGGCCCATAGCGCCCAAATTGCATTTGAATTCAAAAAATATAAAATAAATAAATATTTTTCTAAAAAAAAAATTGAAAATTCCTGACTGGCCCAACGGTCCAGACAAGTTTGAATTAAAAAATAAATAAATTAAATTTTAAAAGGCATGGCGAGTGGCACGTGGCCCACTGTGCCCAACGGCCAAAATTTTGATAAAAATTTAAAAAAAAATTGGATTCTACGGCTATAAAAACTTTGCAATCTATTGATTCTTATTTTCTAGTCTTACAAGCATTTTCTCTCGCAATTTCATTTATATTTATTTTTTTTATTGCAATTTTCGTATTCTATTCACTTTTTAGTCCATTAATGTCGAAGAGAATTATTACTTCTCCACATGATTCCGGCGTTGATATTGATTTTAATAATTTGTTCGAGATGGATTTTGATGTGGTTGGTTCGAGCACACCATCAGGTTCGGAGACGGAGACGGAGGCGGCGGCAACACCATCGTCTACAATGGCTCATAATAGGCGTGCACGATCACCCATTTATCCTCAAACTTATCCTACGCATCCGATGGCTCTGCAAACTAATGAGCAATCACAAGCTCCTCTTCAAAACATGAGTACCTCCCAAATTTTTACGGAATTTTTTAATAAACTTCCAAATTCGGAGAGGGGGCCCGATTATTTTTTGGTGAAGTGCCAATTATATTCGAAAGCTTTTCAACACAAAAAATGTACATTTTTTAAGTAAAATTTAATTTAAGTATTTTTTATAGATTTTTTTTAATTCTAATTTTTAAATTTATATTTCTTTGTATTATAGGTGGGGATTCTGACTCATTTTTGAGACATGTATTAACAAAACACCTACAAGATGTTGGTACTGATCCTACACAAACTCAATTGTCTAGTTCTTGGGGTTCTATCGCAAATACAAGTGGATCCGATGTTGGAATCAGATCCGGAGGTACGTCTTCTAGTACCTAATTATTTTATTATAATCCAACTAGGGAAGGTCTATGCGATTTTGAAAGACGAAATATATGGCATGCGATTTTGATGATATGCCGTACGATAGGGGATGGGCATTATGATTGCAAATCAAGTACTTCCATAAAAGGAAAGTTTCAAGTATTTGGGATCGATAGTACAAAAGGATGGAGGGGTTGAAGGCGACGTCACCCACCGTATTAAGGTTGGATATTTAAAATGGTGATTGGAGATCGGAGTACTATGCGATAAGAAATTCCCACGTAAGTTGAATAGGAAATTTTATAGGACGGTTATACGACAAACCATGTTATATGGGGCAAAGTGTTGGGCTATGAGGTTGTATCATGTGCAGAAGTTTGAAGTGACGGAGATGAGAATGTTGAGGTGGATGTGCGGTTGCACGAGACTAGATAAGATCCCCAATGGATTATTTAGAGACACGTTGGGTATAGCACCTATTGGTAGAAAGCTGAGAGAAGGAAAACTACGATGGTTTGGACACGTACACAAAAGGCATATTGATGAACCTGTTAGGAGAGTCGAAGGAATCCAGGATGAAGGGAAGCGTGGGAGAGAGAGACCTAGGAGGACGTGGGAGCAGCAGCTCCGATTGGATCTAGCGGGATTAGACCTCTCCGAGGACATGACCTATGATTGAGCGGGTTGGAGACGTAGGATTACTGTTCGAGAGGTAGTGAGATATGGATATGGGGGATTATATGGGGTATACGTAGCAGGTATCGTGGTAGCACGTACTTTTTTACCTATATACTTACATACTTACTTACATACTTACTTATCTGCTTATTGACCCAACTCATTAAATGTATATTAATTCATCTCATTGTCTATGCAGGTGGGCGGTCACCGTCTTCTCTCCTCTCCCTCCCCCTCTCTATTGATCTTTTTTTTTTGTGTTCGAAGAGCCGAGGGTCTCTACGGAAACAGTCTCTTGATCTCTTTTTAGAGGTCAGGGTACGATTGAGTGTATCTCACCCTCCGCAGACCATACCTAAAGGCGGGATATACTGGGTATGTTTGGTTTGGGTTGGTTTATTATTGTTTGGATTGTAAGGATGTGAACATACGTATGCATTCATCTAGTTAATTTTAAATAAACTAGAGATAAATAACTAATGGCATACCTTTGCTCATAATAAATTTATGTTAGACGTTGAATTCATTTATTTGTATATTTAAAGTTAATAATAACGAGTTTATTATGGGTAGCTTTGAATAATAGTTAGAACATAAATGTTCTATACTAAGTCAAGATCTATACGCCATAATGTGACTCAAGTTTGAGAGTTGGACTTAGGAAGGTTGCATTTGAATTTATGACTCAG
This sequence comes from Pinguicula moranensis, assembly GCA_028565015.1. Lineage (NCBI taxonomy): Eukaryota > Viridiplantae > Streptophyta > Magnoliopsida > Lamiales > Lentibulariaceae > Pinguicula > Pinguicula moranensis. The sequence goes on along the minus strand of JAOWBN010187184.1, from coordinate 24,689 downwards.
CTCTCAGATTATTCTCATAAGAATTAAAGTTTAAATGAAACTTGAACTATGAGAGAATGGAGAATTAAAACAGTTTTGATTCTCTAATAATGATGCATTATAGAATAATGAGTTGAAGCTTGCTTTATGGCAATTTAACCCATGGTCTCTACTATCAGTTAACATCATGTGCCCAGGGGGAGTACCTCGAGTCATCGACTGTGGTACCCCCAACGGATGGTATCTATCTCTAAGGGTAATAACAGGATTGATTTCCATATAGGATAGGAGTCAGAGATGGATCTTGGATTTGAACGACCCTACGGGGCAAGTTTAATAGGAAGTTTTATGATATGAAATAGTAGGTTAAAGGGCTAGGAAAAGAATTGTTACCCTAGCCTTGAAAAAAATCATGATGATGGATGAATGTTGAAAGCATGAGAATGTTTTAGATGTATGTAATAATTTGAGATTAATTATCTCCTTCTGATTAGTAGATTTGATTCACCCCATCGACACCCCTAGTTCACAATTAAAGTCACCTTTTGGTGGCTCATTGATACACCTTGGACAGGAAATATGATGTTGTTACAACCTCATGGAGAAGATTACAATGCAAATGAAGATTTGGATTGGAGGACGAATCCTTCCAAAAGAGGAGGAATGATGTAGATATCCAAGCTCTTGGACATATTTGGATTCCTGCACGGTCGAAAACAAAGATGAGTGGCGTAGATATCCAATCTCCGAGACACATTTGGATTCTTGTGTGGTCCAAAGGAGTCCTACCCTAGTTAGACCTTCCGCCACGAGGAGTCCTACTCCAGTTGGACTTTGTCATCCGGATGAGTCCTCCCCAGTTGGACTTTCCAGTCTCGAGGAGTCCAACCAGTTGGACTTTGCCATCCAAAAGAGTCATACCCGAGTTGGACTCTGCCATCCCGAGGAATCCTACTCAAGTCAAAGTTTTCATCCAAAGGAGTCCTTGTCGACGAGGAGTCTATCCAAGATGAGTTCTAATTAACGAGAAGTCTTTTCCAAAAGGAGGAGTCTATCCAAGAAGAATTTATCGTGTCCAGGAGAAGTCATAATTCAATTTAAATTGTTCTTTCCCTTTTTAATTATTATTTTTGAATTGTGTCAAGTTAGGATTCTTAGTATTTTAGTTCGATTCAAATTAGATTTTTTAGGTTATTTCATTGCATATATAAAGGCCATTTTGTTTTTGGTAAGAGACCACTTTGATTGATTTTATTTATGTTTTTTAGATCAAACTCTTTGTGTTTAATACCTGTTCTGAATAAAATTAGGTTGCATGCACCTGTGTGGTCTATGTAAATGGGTGTCATCTATTTCATGTTAATCGTTCGATAGGGCCACAGTTAGGCATTCAATTGGATCTCTATTTTCATTCGTGTCTAGCATAAATGTTAGCCAGGGGTTGATGAAGCATGTTTAGTTGGGTTCTTAAGGTATAACACAATACCTTAATCTTTCGATAGGGACACAATTTTGTTCCGTGTAATGTTTTGCTGGATTATACACTAAATCTGATCAAAGGAAGCATTTTTAGAATTCCCTCGAGGACCAAACTATGGGTAAGTCTTCCAATCTGCATACTTATTGGAGATCTAGTTCGAAGGTTTGATGTTTTAAGTGCTAAGGATTTGTACACATGGCAGCCTCGTGTCCAAACAACCGAGTTACGAAGATGACCAAGGGAGGAGTTGTGTATAGTGCAGAGGAAGAAGAGGAAGGAGAGCCGAACACTTATCCCTAACTTCATCCGAGTAGCCAAATGAGATAATCAGATTGTGAACACTGAATTGCCCTATTCAAGTGGAGAAGAAGTTGTCTCATAGGAGATTTCATTTCTTGTTGAGAAAATAGAAGAAGATTTGAGTCCTGCAGCAAACATCGTTGTGGCTCCTATAACTGAATTTTCACGTGAGGAAAATAGGGGAAAAGTTCCAAGTACTCCTTACCAAGCAAAGAAACCCAAATCTAATCATGATGTTAGGTTTGCAAGGCTTCTTATGATCAAATATCACAAATTCCCTATTAACGGGTTTAAACGAGGAAAACCACTCCCTATGGAGACATGTGAAATTTGCATGAATACTCTAGAATTCATCCTTGGTTACACTTCGTACTATTTTCATGGACAACATATGAATATCCATAATCTTTACCTACAACATGGTTGATCTCACCAATAGTCTTTTCATTACTATCTTGATTATTGTTCTGATGGAAACGACCTTAGGGTCTAAGATGTCTCCCTTTTCCACAGTTCCAAATATTTTGACCTCCTTTTCTCGACTAGTATCTCGAACCATTGCCATCAAATCCCCACTTTGAAGATTTTTGTTTAACAATTAATAACTCATTATCATGGCCATTGGAGAGTTCCTTATCAAACAACTCTTTCATTTACGGGGTTGATTTAACATCATCCAACTTTAAAGACTTATTCCCATAGATAAGAGTCTCATGTACTTTATTGAATGTTGGAGGTAATGATCTAAGCAACATCTAATGTGAATATTCAAGGCTTCAGACGCATTTTGATTCTTGCATTATTTAAAATAGTAAAACTCTACCTTCTCTTGAGACGCTTTTGGATTCTTGCATGGTTTAAAGTAGTTGGATTTTGTGATGTGAATGTACGAACTTCCAAGCAGATCCAGGTCACATACAAAAAATTGGACGGTCCAATAGTTTGTAATTACAGCAAAGCGCAGTTCCTTGGTTTCTGACAATCGTACGTACAACATATTTGGATCGGTCTTAAAATTTAACTGAAACTAGAGAAGTAATCGAGTGTCTTTCTGCACAAAGGAAACAGATTTGAACGGTCTGATTGTGAGATATAGGTTTTGTAACAAACTGCTTTTTGTTCATTCACTATATACTATTCGCAGCACTATGCAGTCTCGGTTTTGTTGGCAATTAGAGGTCTCAACGAGTTTGGATCGAATTATGACCGAAGGAGATCAAATTCTAATGGTCTGATGGTAAGTTATGTTTTTTGGAACATACTACTAAAACTAGAAGCTTGCACGCGACTTATGGAAACCAATTCAAGCCTATAAGATGCTTCAAGTGGGTAGGGGTGGGTCACGACCACTGCTAGAAGCTGCAACTGAAGAGTGTTAATTTTTCTTATTATGTCTTTTAACTAAATTAGTCCATTAATTAGTGAGATTTCCGAATTTTTAGTTGATTAGGTAATTTCCTATTTTCTAGGGATTAAATTAGGATGGAGTATTTACTTAGGTAATTTCCGATTTTCTTTGAAATTAAATTAGGTTAGAGTCTAAATAAAATTAGCAAGTAGAATCCTAGTCTCATTATCTTTGTAGTCAATTTAAAGGGGCCATGATCGAACCAATGGGGACATCATTAATGCTTTTAATATTACGAGCTTCGAAAATTGATCTCTTTGTTTATTTGAATTCCTATTCTGAAGAGATCTCTTTCAAAGCTCGTAATATTAGAGCCTAAATCCACAAGGAGAAGGGGAATCAATCAATTAATAACAATACTTTCATTATACAAAGGAGACACAAAGAAAAACTCAAGTCTGCAGACACAGAGACACAATTATAGTCTTACTTGTTTTTTTGTCTTCCTCAACTTCTCCCTTAACCTTAATGGTTAAGAAACCATACATTTATATGCAGGAGTTCTAATGCAATTTGAATTCTTTCAGGAACTAATAATTCAAGTTACCTTAGGATTCAAATTTATATACAAATCCTAAAATTAGATTCTTAAGCATCTAATTGTTCGATCGATGCAAGCCTATATGTGTTGCCTTGAGGCTATAGGACTAAACGACCTTTTTTTCAAAAGGATGATAGGGATGAAGGATCACAAGAACTTGTACATTCTGATGTATGCAGGTTTTTAAATGTTGAGTCTTGGTGGTCAATAATACCTTGTCATGATTATTCGAGATGAATGTCTGTCTACTAATTACATAAAAAATCTAGGAGTTTTGGAATGTTTAAAGAATTTTATGTAGAATCTAAAAAGCATTTAGGCAAGTCATTAAAGTGTCTTCGATTAGATCGAGGAGGGAATACTTGGAATATGAGTTAAGGATTATATAGTAGAGCGTGAAATAGTTTCACAACTCAATACATGTGGCACACCTTACTAAAAGGGGCGGCTAAAAATTAAAGTGAAGCAGTGGGACCTATTTTTGAAAATTAAATTACTTTGAGAAAGACAATGTTGCTTTGGCATTGACATTTGCTTACTACTTTTGTTTTTGAAACTATTATGAATTAGATTTGATTTCATTGAAGCATATGTCTGTCATAAAATTGGTTTTTATGTATGATAAATTTCATAAAACCCTACTCCTTTTCATTTAGTCTTTTGAACACATACTCCCCGTCTCATAGAGCAAGAACACCCTAAGTAGCACTTTGGCACATAAGATTGTGGCACAATATGAACGGGCCAAGAATTAAATGACTAAGAAGAATCAGAATTGTTCTAAGAGTTGGATAGTAATTTAATAAGAGTTATTAAGCCAAAGGAACTTCAAAGTACATAGGGGTGTTGCTTTGATCCCATTCTATAGTACGTGGTAGTCATGTAGCTGATGATTGTAGTTTTAAATTGTACAGGAAAATTGAGCTCCATGGATGTGATCCATTTTCTTCTTTTATTTTCTTCTTATATTTTCTATTTTTTTCTTCATTTTTTGTGCATAAACTCTTGTTCTTTACATACTGAATCTTGGCATAATAAAACAAAAGTACATAGGGGTGTACCTAGGCCTCTAAAGAGTTGAAACCTATATATAATGGATTTACATTGCTTATAAATAATCAAGGGATATAAGATAATCAAGAGTTGTTTGTGAAATATCCCAGAGGAATCGGAATTACGAAGTTGCAACATAACTTTGTACTTGATTGTAAACCTCGAACTAAGGTTTTACTTTAAGAGCTTGAGTTTGAAGAGATCAGGCCTAATAATGGACCAACCATTGGTGAGAATTTGAAAATGAAAAAAAAACACCTATTTAGGTACCTCTTCGTCATAGTGGGAGGTTTGTAAGACTGCCTAAATGCTATGGATTATTGGTGAAGCACACGACGCTAACCAAGGAGAAAGAGAGAATCCATTGAACTTTAGAAGTGCAATGGACGACTCTAATAAGGAAAAGTGGCAAGATGCCATAAAAACCAAGAGATAAAATCTATGCATTAAAAATCACTTTAGATTCCAAACTTATGCACGAGGATAAACTTAGTGCCTTATGAGCCATTGAACAATAGAATACTGAATTGTTCATTGAATGAATTTTACATTTTCTCTATTCGTTTTATATTTTGTGTTAGATATAAAATCAAGTATCGATGGAATTCCATGATTGCAACAGATGTACATTTACAATCCAACAATAAATTTTTCAAAAATTCTTGTGAAGGAAATGGCTTATCCAGATCATTGGTGTACTGTCGCCTAGATGGAGACTCCTATATGAGAAAACGTGTTAATACATAGGACTGACCAGGATGTTAATACAAGATCCTTAATATGCGCTAGCCAAAGATACTCCTATCACAATGTATAAGTTATCTGAATCTTAAGTATTGTGAAAGGCTCTGGTCTATGATGCTTTGTTTTTTGACTTGATCAGTTAGACCTCGTTGTGATTGCACATGTCGAATTCCTTTTGTTTTGGAAACTTATTGAAGTAGTTTTCGGGGAATACTCGTATAAGATAGATTCACATCTTTCTTTGCACCGTAAGGGTGAGAGTTGAATCATAATTCCCACGAGGGGTTTATTCGGTACTGGAACGAGAGCACTCATCCATGAATGAAGATTCATCAAATTAGTTTGTTCATTTGAGAATGAACAATACTCATGGCACACGATACATTTTGGGTGAGTTAACGAACAACGTCTACATAATGATTAAAATACATGGATGCTCCTAGAGTAATCTTCGAGTAAAAAAATTCCTATGAGATCAAAGTTTAGCTTCGTGCCGATAGTGGTATGTTCATGAAGTTAAACTATTAGTGACTTATTGAAAGAATTTTACGCGTGATGTTAAATCATTTCGAATCTTACGCTATGTGTACATTGTCTTTGAGTTGGCATACAAAGGGTGCAGTATTTTGTTTGTAATTGCTCAAAATACATGGACACAATGTGAGGAGACGTTCATGGAACTATGGACAAAGAAAAGATGATCGGTGAAGGAGATGCAAGTGTATGCGTCATGTGCGAGGGGTCGCTCACGGACACACACATATCGTACTGCATGCTCGAACTGCATGTGACAAAAAGGGCACTCACCCACACCATCGGGCGAGAAGACGTGGCATGGCGCATGACGTGCATCATGCAAGATTCGGTTGCCCATGCACAATCGTCAGGCAATGCAAGAGATATGGTATTTTACGTAGCCAGTATGCAACATCACACACCAAATTTTTGTCGTGCGGTGGCAGTGCGCGTATCGCATGCATACAAGCGCATGGCAAGTTACCGTGCGCAAGCATAATGCACGAGTGTCTGACATCATGCCGCATGCAATGGCGAGTATGCAGGCACGCATGGTAGAGTGCTGCACACGTGCCCCATGCATGCAACATGGAACAGACTGAACTCATCCATGGACGTGCATGGGCGTTGCATGGTGCACGACCGTCTTGTCGGAGATGTTAGATGCTCGAAGGTTCAATGAAAGGTTCACGCAGGCCCAATGATGTTTTCATGGGTTTATGATAAAAAAAAATCCAATAATCCATGGATTATTTTTTTCATGAACTGGAGAGTCTAATTTCGGTCTACAATTAAGTAGTTAGTTGTATGGGTGTTGTGTTGATTTGGCAACTATGCATCAACGAAGATTGTAAGTGTACAAGTAGCAACAAGTTATAAAGTGATATAGTCGAGTGTCGAATCTCGAGGATTAAAGAAGATAAGAACCAATTATAGCTTGTTTGCATACAATTTGGACAAACAATAATTCTGGTTGAGTCCACACTAATTTCCAACGCATGAAATCAAAGTTAAACTAAGTAATTCTTTTTGGTATTTTTCAATCATTTAACTAACACAATTTAAAGGATAACTTCTTGTTGTAGATTTAGGGCATTGACTTCACCTCTACGTGCATACATAGGGGAATGGTTAATTAGTTTGTTTGTTAGATTTGTCAGCCTAGTTGTCCACTGAATTCGCCCCTATAGTAACTTCTCTAAGGGATTAGCCATCTCATGCGATGCTGCAGGTACTCATCTCTCGAATCTCGCCCCTACATACTGAGATGTATTATTCCACGAAGTCCTCCCTCGACACGGTTATGCTCCTCTCACAAATCTCACACGACCTATCAAGGGGCATTTGCCTCATGGAATCCATTCACATGGGCACCTTTCCCCATGGATGCTCATCCGTTAAATCTCTCATTCTTGAGTCTCGATGTTGGTTTTACCATAATCCAGCTAGTTATCCTCTCTCGAATCTTGAACTAGCTTGAGTACTGATTGTTGGTCGTCAAGAAACTATCAATTTAAGGTTAAAAGCAATGAAACCCAATAATCATAGCATTAAATCTAACAACTATGCATTCAAAATACATCCATCATATAGAATATTTGTATGGCTGCATCTTGCCCTAGTGATAGGGTTTTGCTCATAATTGAAATACAAGCTTCCTTAGTGGGAAATAAAGTAAAAGCCATAGTTTAGAACACTCTCGGGTCGGCTATGCTCTTCCTTTGTTCATTGCCTTTTTTGCTCTTGGCCAATAATTCTTTTTAATGGATCCATATTTTCCCTTTTATATGTCTACGCATTTCAGTAGCTTCTCGAGGACGCAGTCTCAAATATTTTACTCAAGAAGGGCCAAAAATGTCCATCCAATAATTAACGTACAAGTAGGGCAATTCATTTTCCCACCAACATGCATGAACAGTTTTCCAATCTGTAGCAAACAAGGTTGTGGCCTCACTTCAATGAGCATTTTTCTCTTATTTTTGCATTTATGTGATGATTATGTTACGCCCTTGCAAAAGACAAGAAATGACTCTATATAAGCACTTGTTTCTATTGTGAAGTGACCACTTTTGAGATAAAAGAGGTGTAATAAGAAGGTGCAACGGAGCCTATCAGCCTCTCCAAACTTAAACCTTTGCTTGTCCTTGAGCAAAAGGCCTCCAACCCCCTATTCTGATTATATTCCGACGCAGTTGGTTTATGTAATGCACAGGGAACAACTATATTCCGACACTGGTGGTATGGACTTTGAGGGGATATTGCATATCTCATAGGATCCTTGCAAGTTGGGTATAAGGGTGTTAAGTTTTTCGGTAAACTCTTTTATCTTAGGTCCATGGTTTGGATGGTTCTCCGATGTAAACACATCACCCTTTTTCAGGTTCCTCACTTTTTGCCATATAATGGTGGTCAGCGATTAAGATAGACATTATTTTAAGCCACATTTTTGCTCTTTTATAGAAAGAATTTTCGTTGAACCATTTCTTCAATTCTTTACAGAGTGATTGAGTACAATTACATTCAGCTCAAGAGCATTAATTTTCTTTACATGAGTCACACTTTCTTTTTTTTTCTTCGGGGTAGCTTTTCGTTATTTCGTGTACATACAGAAATGCTCACTATCCCACAAAATATTTGGTGTTTTTATTTTTTGCTTGTTTCACCTTTTGTTTTTTCCTATTCGTAGCTTGTCCATACTTTTTTTAGGCTTAGAGGGGATACTTTTAGATGAAGAATCCCTTACAGTTCCTATCTAACCCAATATGTCATCCAAATTTTTGTTTTTCCATCTACCCAATACCCAATATACACCACTCGCTAGTCTCTTAACTAGTCATGCAATCCTACCTCAAAAATACATTTCCCTAGCCTATGTAGCATATTGTTTAGTTTATGGGAGTCAACTAAATAGGCAGGAAACTAAATCAAACTAATCAAACTACAGTCCTAACACATAAAATCAACAGTCCAAAGCAAAAATTAAAATAGGCAGTTCGAGTTCAAAACATGGTTAAAAAAGTTAAGCAAACAACAAGATGATGATAGTTTAATCAGAATAGATTGAAACACATGCACCTCGATCGACCTCCCAAAACTTAAACACGACACTTCCCTCGGTGGAGAGATAAGTTAAGGAAGTAAGAATGGTACTCCCTTGAGGCAGTTGGTATAACTCAGTCCGAGCTCGAGTTATCTACTTGCTCCACTTCATTAGAGGTCGAGGATTCCTTGCCATCTTCACTGTCTGCCTCCTCTGGAATAGTGGGAGCATGGGAAAGTGCTGTGAGCTTGAGCAGTGAAGGGGGCAACGGGATCATGGGATAGTGGATTCCTTGAGTGGCTGGCATCAGAATCAAGTTGGTGTGAATGGCTGCAAAATGGTTGTATGTATGATCCTTGACCACCCGCCAGTGGTCCTCCGTGGTTAGATGATCTACTTTTGAAGTGCTGACCGGAACAGTAATATGGGGCTCTTTCTTGGATGTAGCCATTTTATCTTTGCCCTTGAATGTGGCAGGTGGAGGGCTAGGTGATTCAGTTTTCACTGGGGTGCTCTTGGGTGCAAAGTTGTGTGGTGAGGGGCTGTGGGGGGTAAGGCTTGAAGGTTATGGCATATTTACAGATTGGCTGCGAGTCCTCCCGGCTATTGTCCCAGTCTTGTCCTCAGGATGACACCAATATCAGTGATGAGAGGTATTAGTTGTTCATCGGGTGACAATTTGAAACCAGACTTCATGCATAATGCTATGATGAGGGATGGAAAATGCAGTGACCCATATCGGGTCTCCAAGTTTCGACGATGTTCCACAATTTCCTTGTGTATGACTTTTCCCACGCCAATCGTCATCATTGTTTTGATAGCATAAATTAGGAGAGTTGCATGAGTTTGACATCGATTTTGTTAGTGGCTAGCACCATGCTAGTGTAGAAGAACATATGCCAAAGTACTGTAGTAGCATTGTAGTTTGTTGTGTGGACAACTAATTCCATAAACCTGGGTCCTGTGGATTGCTACCATTTCATGACTAGGGAGTGCAAAAATTTAGCTACCTCCTTTAAGTCGGGTCCATCCCTACAGTGGCGCGAGTAGCCATCGTCGTCAATGACTAGTAGAGCATAAATTTTGTTAATGGCTTTGGAGCTAAACGGGACTAAACAGTCATGCACCCAAACGTTGGCTTGGTGAACCATTGTTAAATTGGCATAAAATTCTAGTACAGGCTCTAATGAGTAATCCCCAGGACTACTAAGGAATTTAGACCATCCTTGCTCACCCAAACTCGACCCAAAGCTAGCTAAAAGTTCCTTCGCCATTCCTCGCTCCTTGATAACATCCAACATCCCTACCGTGGAATCATAAAATTGTTGTGCTGAATCTCCCTTAAACTTTCATTTGGGCTCAGCCTTAGTTACTCCTGCTCTTTTCGGAACCATTTTACCATTCACAACCAAATACCTTAATGGTTGCCCTTGAAATATAGAATTTGGAATATCTACACTTACCCGACGAAACTGTACAACTATGTTGTAGTAAAAATAGTGGAGAACCTTGTCGGGGATTTCACTGTGCAGAAATAGGCTTCTGTACGAACAGCGATTCTGCTAGGGTTGGAATTATTATGGAGCGAGAATTCCATAAAAGGACAGGCTATTTCTACGGACAACTAGGACTCCTTGAGGAATAGTTACTAAACTTGTAATACTTAATTATAGTGTATGCGGCCCAGTAATATTCTTTTTCTTCAGAGTAATATTGGAAGCCCAATATTCGTGAATTTCGGTATTGGAATAGGACTTTTTCAAGGTCAACACTTGTGATGGGCTGATATTTAGTTCTAATCTTGATTCCTCGTGTTATTATGCCACTTTGGGATTGTGTAGCCAATTTCCCCGTGGTGCTGCACATTTTGCATGCATTATGAGTTTTCCCTGCCCTGCAAGTTGGTGAAGATTTCCTGATTAGTATCAATCATGATGTTCTGAATCTTAAGGAACTATAAAGCTAAAAAAATGTATTTTGATCGCACTTCCCGACTAAGTTTCCTCTACTCTTCCCAAAATTAAAGCTCAGATGGAAGAATAAATAGAAACATAGTGAATTGACATCCTTGTTTGTGTCAGCGAGAGCTTGGGTTGCCTCCAAAAAAGCATTCTTTTAACGTCACTAACTTGACGTCTAGAATCTTTAGTCGTGCAGTTGTCCTGATTGGGATAATGGATACCTAGCCATGTCTTCACACCTATAAATCTCCATTAACATTTCATCCGGGAAGCTATCTGGTATGTGGCCTCTTTTGATGCTATTGCAGGCTACTCACTTTCCTAAAAGCGTGATAAATGGTAAGACACCATGTTTTCGGATACTTTCTTATCTCGAATCTCTACATCAAACTCTTGTAATAGCAGCACCCAACGAATTACTCTATGCTTAGCATCTTTTTTGACCATGAGATATTTTATTCATGAATGATCCGTGTATAACACAATTCTACTTTCGATAATGTAGGCCAACATTTGTCAAAATCAAACACGGTGGCCAGGAGTTATTTTTTCATCCGGAAAGCTATTGTGTGAAGATCTGTTTTTGAGCTGTCCGAGTACTGCACTAACAGCATAATCATTCGCATCACACATGATTTTAAATGGCATATACTAATTAGGTGAGCAGAGAATGGGTGCAAAGGTAAGCTTGCATTGAGTAGGGCTGCTTAATCGGGAATATCGATAGGTAATCGGTATTCCCGATATAGCACCAACAAAAGTTGGGACAGAAAAAGCCATATCGTTCCCGAACCAAACTAGGAGAATTACCGAATTGGATCGGTGATCGGGTCGGTATTACCGATTTATCAAATTACCGACTTTTTTTTTATTAATAAAATTGTTCATTCAAGAAACCCGAACATTACCAAAATTGAATTGGGATCCTCATTGTGATCCCAATTTTGAACAGATATATCGAATACCCAATTAAGATTGGGTATTTGGTATATATACTAATCGGTATTTAGTATACCGAATACCGATTGAATTTTTAACTAGCCCTAACCTTGGGTGTGATGAATGCGAGGTGTCATTCCTTATAAAATGTAAAAGGTGCTTCCTTCTCTAGTAACTTGCACAGAGGCCGAGTGATTTGGGAGAAATCCTTTATGAATCTTCTGTAGAAGCCGGCATGTTCCAGAAAACTTCGCACCTCTTTTACTTGGGAGTAGGAGGCAACTTCAAAATGACTTCTATTTTGGCTCTGTGAACTTCAATCACAAAACTTGAGACCTTATGCCCGAGCACACTACCTTCCTTAACCATAAAATTACATTTCTCCCAATTCAATAAAAAGTATGTCTCCTCACATCGTACTAGTAGCTGTTCAAGGTTGTTTAAGCAATGATTAAATGAAGATTCTACTATCCATGAATACTTCTATAGTCTTTTCCACCATGTCTGAAAAGATTGACATCATGCACCGCTAAAAAGTGGTTGGTACATTGCATAATCCAAATGACATGCGTTTGAAAACAAATGAACCATAGGGACATGTGAAAGTAGTTTTCTCCTGATATTAAGGTGCAACGGAAATCTAATTATATCCGAGTATCCGTGCATATAGCAATAGAACTAATTTCCTGCAAGCATATTCAGTATCTGATCAATGAAAGGGAGTGAGTAATGATCCTTCCGCGTAGTTTATTCAATACTCTATAGTCCATGCAGATTCTTCATCCTGTGACAGTTCGTTTTGGAATTAGTTCATTTCTTTCGATTACCTCCACAGTCATTCATTATTTCTTTGGTATACATTGGACAGGACTTGTCCAACTATTGTCTGAGATTGGGTATACCACCCCTGCATCTAGTCATTTTTGGATCCTTTCTTGTCCTTGATCTCTAGATCAAATTCTTGCAACAATAAAACACAACGAATAAATCTAAACTTTCCATCACTTTTTACCATGAGATATTTGATCATAGAATGATTAGTATATACTACTACTTTGCTCCCAAGGACATAAGGCCGAAATTTTTTAAATGCAAAGATTATGGCCATAAGCATTTTTTTGGTTGTTCAATTTAGGGGAATTCATTGTCCTACTTGCATAGTGGATTGTGAGAAACACCTTATCGTGGCACTGTCCGAGCACGTTTCCCATTGTTTAATCATTTGCATCGCACATAATTTCAAAGGGTATGTTCCAGTCAGGGGCACAGACAATGGGGGTGGATGTGAATTTCTCCTTCAATATGTTAAAGCCTATCAAAGAGTTTTAATCGAAGTTGAATGAGGCCTCTCACTCCAGTAACTTATACAAAGGCCGATTGATACGAGAGAAATATTTTACATATCTTCAATAGAATCCTGCATGCCCAAAAAAGCTTCTCACTCATTTTACCGATGAGGGTGGTGGTAATTTAGAAATTACCACAATTTTTGCTCTATCCACTTCAATTCCAAATCTTGATATCTTGTGTCCTTAAACAATGTCTTCCTTTACCATGAAGTAACACTTCTTCCAATTCATGACAAGTTTGGTATCCAAACATCGTGCTAACACTTGCTTGAGATTTCCTAAACAACTTTTGAATGAGTGTCCAACTACAGAAAAGTCTTCCATGAACACCTCAATTATCCATTCCACCATATCAGAAAATATTGACATCATGCACCTCTGAAACAGCATTGCACAAACCAAAGGACATGCGTTGGAATGCAAATATACCATAAGGACATGTAAATGTTGCCTTTTCTTGATCTTCAGGTGCAATAGAAAATTGGTTGTATCCTGAGTATCCATCAAGGTAACAGTATAATGTTTGCACTGCCAGTCTATCCAACATTTGATTAATAAATGAAAACGGGTAGTTATCCTTTCTTGTGGTCCATGCAAACTCTCCAATCATCAATTGTTCTTTTTGGCATCAGTCATTGTTGTCATTAGCCTCCACAGTCATATTCCTCTTTTTGGGAATACATTGAACTGAACTTGTCCAACAACTATTGGAAATGGGATACACTACCTCAGCATCTAGCCACTTCAGTATTTCTTTTGTACCACTTCTTTCATGACTGGGTTTAAACGTCATTGTGCTGCTACAAAAGGTATGTTTCCCTTTTCCAACAAGATCCTGTGAGTACACAAGTATTGGATGATACCCTTGATATCAACTAGAGTCCATCCTATCGCACCTTTCCGGCAACACTCTTAGTAAATTGCCTTCATCTTCCTGAGTCAATGTGTTCGAAATGATTACTGGGAGTGTGCTTGCTGGGCCCAACAATGCATATTTCAGATGTGGCAGTAATTGCTACAACTCGAGAGTTGGGGGTTTTCAATGGAACTTGTTTGGGGGGCTGGTCTTTCTCCAAATTCTTCAAAAGAACGTTTCTACAGAGGTTCATTTGCTTCTAGCCTGTTAGCATATTCCATTATGGATGGCTTCTCGAGGATGGTGGAATTTTCACTAACCAACCGATTCTCCGATTTATCTCTATGATACTCATACCCCTTTAAGGGCATTTGATCAAGCTTTTCAATGCTTGAGTAGCTTTCCTAGCTTTTAGGATGTTTTATGGTTTGTAACACATTGAACTTTACTTCTTCTCCCTGAATTCTTAGAATTAATTCGCCCCGTTGTACATCTATTATGGGTCCTCCTGTGGGTAAGAATGGTCTTCCCATAATAATGGGGATTTCACGATCCTCCTCCATATCCATAATCACAAAATCTATTGTGAAGATGAATTTGTCAACTTTAAGTCATCCTCAATTATTCCTCTTGGGTGTTTGATCGACCTGTCAGTCAAGTGTAAAGATATGGTTGTGGGCTGAGCTTCTCCTTGGTTTCTGAAAAATTTATAACGGCATCAAATTAATACTTGCACCAAGATCACACAATGCTATATCAAAAGTGGAATTTCCAATAGAAAAGGGAATAGTAAAACTCCCTGGATCTTTCAACTTTGAAGGAAATTTCTTTTGTAGGGTGGCACTGCATTCCTCAGTTAGGGCCATGGTCTCATGATCCTCAAACTTCCATTTATTGGATAATAAATCAATCATGTATTTGACATAACACAACATTTGCTCCAAGACCTCAGTAAAGGGAATATTTATATTAAGTTTCTTGAAAACTTCAAGAAACTTTTGGAACTGCTTGTCCATTTTCCTTTGTTTCAACATTTGAGGGAAAGGAACTTGGGGCATTTTCTCAGCGTTCTGTTGAGGTAGCGGCTCTTCTAACGTTTAATCAGTTGTCTTCTTCGGGGAAGGGACTCGCCTTGGAGTTTCCTTCACTTCTTTTCCATTTATCAAGGTTATAGGTTGACATTGCTCCTTCGGGTTTACTTTTGTGGCGCTTGGTAGAACACCTTGTGGTCTTTCAAATAGTTATTTCGCCAATTGACTCACTTGAGTTTCCATGTTCCTTATTACCACAACTTGATCCTTCAAATTAGCTCGGGATTCCTGCATGTGCTATAAGATCAGTGTTGCTCTAGGTGGAAACAGTCAGTTGTTATAAATTCTCATCATTTTTAGGCCTTGGATAAGACGGTTTTTGCATTTGAGGCTGTAGCTGTGAAAATGTTTACGCTGTGGGATTCAGAACATGCTGATTAATGTTCCAAGAAAATTTGGATTGTCATTTCTTCATGGGTTGAAGTTGTTGCATTCAAAGCTATTGGGGTATCTCTGCTAGTTGCCGGCATAGTTGAGTTCCTTCGTAGGGATATTATCAATTGAGGTACCATCCTTGAGATGCTTTGGGGATGGACTTCCCAACAAATTTTACTAGATGGTTGTTGCACCATCATAACAACTTTAGGTGAAGAGCCTTGAGACATCCAACTCTCAATATTTGAATTCATAGCATGCATTGTTGTGGCCAGTGCTTCAACTTTATCAACTTCACACTTTACGGTTGTTTTCCTGTGGCTCTCTCTTTCATTTGACCAACGGTAGCAGTTCTGCGCTATGGCTTAAAGCAGAGTATAAGCCTCATTATAAGATTTGTTTTTAATAAAAGTACCATTGGTTTCAGCATCTATTCCTCTCCTTGTAGTGCTCTCCAATCCATTGTTAAAAGCTTGAATTTGCCACTAATGAGACAGTCCATGGTTCGGGCAACTTCTTAACAAATCCTTTAATCTTTTTCAAGCTTCATACAAAGTTTCCATATTGCGTTTCCTGAAGGAAGTGATCGCACTCAATATCCTTGCAGTCATGGATTGTGGAAAATATTGTATCAAGAATTGCTTCATTGATTCATCCCAAGAAATGATTGGAGCCATCTCCGTGCCTTGTCTCTCAGAGAGAAATGAAAATAGCCTTAGCCTTAGCTTGATTGCTTCTTGACTCACTACAGCATATTTGAGTGTATCACAAATCTTGACAAATGCATGTATGTACGAGTTTGGATCCCTAGTAGATGAGACACCATATGTTGAATGTTGGTGTAATAACTGGATTGTGGCTAGTTTTAGCTCAAAGTTATTGTGTTCATCAGCTTCAGGTAGAGCAAAATCCTCCATGGGTCTGTCATCCTCACTTGGCCTCATATCTAAAGCACCAACATCTGCCATATTTATTTGTTGTCTTAACACCTCTCATTGAGCTCTCCTTCTTACTCTAAAGGTTTTATCAGTATCTGGACCTCCAAAACCTGATGTTTGGCCTTCCGAGTGGTTCATACACAACCTACACGCACAAGTAAACTGAAAATAAAATAAATAAAAAAATTCCAATCTAGCTAGAAACTCATTTGGTATTGATATTATCAAACTAAACAGTACCTAACAATGATGCCAAAAACTTGTTGGTTGATTCTTGCAAGTGTACAAGTTGTAACAATTAGTAAAGTGATGAAAAAGTGGAATCAACCTGAGCACTGACTAAGGGAACATGCAACATATACAAACATGGAAATAGTTTTTCTTTGTTGTATTTTAACTTTCTTCTAAAGGTTCTTGTTGTTCTTTCAGGTGCACCTGGAAGAGGAGTTGTTTGTGTAAGCATGGATTGAAGCAGATCAAGGACTAACTTAGGGACCATTGGAAGAACCGGATTCTGGATGTGGAGGACAGCCAATTCAGATGCTTCAGGTAGCAGGTTAATGTAATCTCAGTTGGCAGAATTGAGGTGGAGGTAAACAGAGCACTCTCAGCTCTACAGGTAAAATTCATAATCTCAATTGTGTTCTAAGTCTCGAATGACAGACTACAGGCAACTTGATCTCATCTTTGTCAGGCGGTGGTCAGTGAATATTATGTGGTACATGTGGTGATATGGAATTGTTTGTGCACTTGTATTATCTCTTTACTTCATGGTGGTACATGTAGGAGACTCGTGTAAGAGGGATTTATACCCCTGTAACACTCCAGGCAAAATTTAGGAGAGAAACACGCAGGTAAACATTGGTGATGGTGGGGGGTGTTATGTGTCTGGTTTGGGCTGGCGTACCTGGATAAAAATTAGACAAGTTAAAGGATACTTGAAGATGATTCTCAACTGCTGACTTCAGTGCAAGAGGTAGCAGTGCTAATATGGTGACCATATGCTTGGCACTAGGCACGTGGTGATAGAAATGGCTGCATAACCAGGCATAACCGAATAGGATCCAAAGGTTTGAAATGCATGATGGGGACAAGGACGGTGGAAACAAATCAAATGGCTAAGATACTATAAGGTGCACAGGTTAAACTTTGTTAACTACCACAGTAAAGACTCCTATAGACATATTTGATGGTGGCCTGCATAGTCTAAAGGTCAATAGATCAATGTTGTATTTAGCCTGTAAGTTGTTGCTACAGAGCTAGTTGGCAAACTTACGACCTTGATGCTATAAGGTAAACATGCAGAGCTTGGGTGTTTTAGCAGGGTTATGACCCCTATCATCATTTAAATGGCAACCTGCATAGCTAAGAGCCAGTTGATCACTATTGTACACCCACCTTGTCCATGCATATGTATCTCATGTCCGATGTCCCATGTACCTTGTTTTTTCTTGTTCTATCTTGTTTGTTTTCTTCTTTTGTCTTTTCGTTGTGTCATTTGCGATTCATTTCTTTTGTACATACTTTTTATATCTTCTATTGAATTTTGGCATAACAAAAAAAAGTGATGAAAAAGGAGTGTCGAACCACGACTAGTGTAGGTGTAAGCACCAAAATTAGTGAGTTTTATGCAATTTAGACCAATGATTGAGGGATTGAACTACTATGCTACAAACATAACCGTACAAACAACTATTTTTGGTATTTTCAGTTTAATGGTCACAAAGTTAAATGATAACTTTTCTTGGATAAAGATATAGGGCGAATGACTTCAACACTTAGTGCATCTTGGAAAGTTAATTTCTCAGATTAGCTTTTAGATTGGTTGTTTAGTTGTCCATATGATTTCTCCCTTATAGTTACTAGTTTATTTAGAGTAATAACTCCTCTTTTATGGTATGCAAGCACTCATCTCTCTAATCTCGTTCCTAATCATACCAAGTCTAACTAACTCGCAATATCCCCTCTTGGTAAGCATGCACTCATCCGTCGAATCTCATACAACTTACCAAGAGGCTTCATCCTTTTGAAATTCATCCACAATGTCATCTTTTCCCTAATCACTCATCTCTCGAATCTCGTGTTTAAGGTACATGATGTCAACTTTACCACTTCTAGCGTAGTTCTCATCTCTCGAATCTCAAACTACACTCAGAGAACTAGCAAACATTTATCAAACATTTTCTAGTTGGCAAAGAATCCCAATAACACTAAACAACTTCAACATTTCAAACAGCTAAACATTCAAAACTAAAGGAATTCCAGAATTTATACTATGTGTCATGAAGCATGTTTTTTTTTATAAGCTAAATTCTATTAATAATAATAAAGTTGTACATGAAGTATAAAGTACAAAAACAAATATTTAGATACAATGTAGTCCACTAGGAGACTCATATCGCTTTGTCTTTGAGAGTGATATTTACTTCTATACACCTCCTTACTTTCCCTCCAGTATATCTTAAGGTGTCATTGCTGCCCTAACTTCATCATAGATCACACAACATCTCAGCATTAAGTTCATCGACATTATCCGCTTTTATGCGAACATACTATCATTGCTATCAACTTATCAATTCCCCTTTTTATGATTAAATTGATACATAGCTCCATTACGTTTGGAGAGCTATCCCTATATTGAATGGAGGGGGTAATTCTGTATCCAGTGTATAAGAACACAAACCAATATGAGCTTTGGATCATTCTGTGTATTGGTCTTTTTCTTATGGTCCTTTCTTTCTTTCATTTTATGTTCCTCCTTTGCCCTGTACCATATTGAAGAAGACAGGGAGTAAGTGATGCCATTAGGGTGAGAAAGGGGATAGGATTGTTACTTCCACTCCTTGTAGTGATGACTAATTCATGATGGTTCTGTCAAGCATATTGATGCTTTTCCAAGTTCATAATATTGGTCCCCTTCTTTACCTGCACATCAGATCAGCAATAGACAGAATGCACATGAAAATGCCCTAAACTATTCTAGCCTTAACCTCAGTTCAATCATATTATGCTGAGTTAGAACTACATGCAGGTTGATT
This sequence comes from Pinguicula moranensis, assembly GCA_028565015.1. Lineage (NCBI taxonomy): Eukaryota > Viridiplantae > Streptophyta > Magnoliopsida > Lamiales > Lentibulariaceae > Pinguicula > Pinguicula moranensis. The sequence continues at coordinate 5,081 of JAOWBN010187184.1, read as the reverse complement.
GTTCCAGTCGTACACTGAGTAAGGATAGGATTTCTTGTTTGCCTTAATCCCCAACCATGAATTCTTTTTAACAACCTGTATCAAATTGGGAATAGAGACATTCAGATTTTCAAAGTGAGCATTGTTTCGAGTTTTCCATATCTGCCAGTTGAAGGAAATCCATATTGATTTCCATGCCTCCAAATTGGTTCCTGATGGTTTTATGCTACAGAAGTCCTTCGGGTTAGGTACTATATCTACATGCCAGCTATTTACCTGCGCTCCTTCTGGCCGTAGCCAGGCTTGAAGATCCTGCCAAGCACTGATTGTTATATGGCAATTATGAAACAAATGAGTTATGGTTTCCATACCTGAACCACAGAGTGTACACCCTTCCTCTTGATCAAGGGGGAATATATTTCTTTCCTTGAGAATTTTTTTTACTGGAACTGCATTCTGATATATTCTCCAGCTCAAAACAATATGTTTGATATGTGAGAAGCGGTTCCACGATAATGCTAAATCTTTCCTTTCCATCTCAGAGAGTGGCATGTCCTGAGCCTCAACCAATCTTTGATAAGAGTACTTAGGTACATATTTTCCAGACAGTCCCTATGAGAAGATAGAGTAGTATGTATTCAACTCGGTTAGAGACACGTTCTGTATTAGAGAGATCAGAATACTCAGCAATGGTTGTTCATGGGGTCTCAGGGGTCTACGCCACTTTAGATCCTAGTTCCACCTATTTTCTATCCACAACCCCACATTTGCTACATGAGTATTTTTATTCAACGTGACATTATATAATCGAGGGAATAGCTGTGCTAAGCTACCATAATGAATCCAGCTATCATGCCAAAATTGAATGCCATCCCATGAACCCATGGATATCTTCACTTGTTAAGTGAACCATCCTTCAGACAAAAGAGTTTGTAGATCATTCCACCATACTGATGCATATGCAGCACCCCTGAGCTTGAGATTTCTTTAACTCCCTTTGATTTCCCACCTTCAAATATCATGCTTGTCCATATTTAGAACACAAAATGGTCTTAGCAAGACTCTGCTTCCCCATAAGAAGTTTTTCACCCCACTTACCCATCAACGCTTTATTATACAGGGCAATGTTTCTAACCCCCAAACCACCAAAATGCTTAGGCAGGGCAATTTTCCTCCATGAATTCCAGCATACCTTTCTGTGCTCCCTCGTTGTACCTCATAAGAAAGATCTTTGTAGGACTGTGAGCCATTTTATGATCTGTGGAGGGGTGGTATAAAAGGAGATAAAGTGAGAGGTGAGGGAATTAAGAATATAATTAATTAGAACAAGCTTACCCCCCATTGAGAGAAGTTAGTCTCCCAAGCATTAAGTGCTCTTTCAAATTTTTCCACAACTAGTTTCCAGGTAGTTGCTGCCCATTGGCAGGCCTAAGTACCTAGAGGGTAGTTGATCCTCTTTACATCTCAAATAATCTGCCATGTCTTGCAGTGTGGGATGCTGAATATTGACACCATAGAGGTTACTCTTGCTAAAGTTCACTCTCAATCCAGAGATAAGTTCAAAGTTTTGAAGAATAGCTTTAAAGGAGATCACCGTGTCCCATGATGCTTGGCCCAGGAGCAATGTATCATCAACAAATCGGAGGAGGGATAATACAATATTTTGTTTACCAATCTGGAGAGGCTAAAATTTACCAGCAAAAATAGCTTTATCTATCACAACTGAGAGTCCTTGCGCAACAATCAGAAATAAGAAGGGAGATATTGGATCCCCTTGTCTAAGACCATGCTGAGGTATGAATTCTTGTGTTGGGCTTCCATTAATCAATACTGATGTAGTACCAAATTTCAGAAGTTCACATATCCATGCTTGAGGAAAGTTCATGTTTACCAAGTATCACAAAGATATTTCCAATTAATCATGTCGAAAGCTTTCTCAAAATCCACCTTGAATATGAGAGCCTGCTTCTTCAATTTTTTTCACTTCATCGACCACTTCGTTTGCAATGAAGTCACCATCCAAGAGTCTTCTACCTTTTAACAAGGCCATCTAATTAGGGGAGATAATATCATCCATTATAGTTGCCATTCTAATAGCCATGGTCTTTTATATGCTTTTTGGCATAGAGCCAATAAGAGTGATTGGCCGATAGTCTTCTACTATCTGAGGATTAATCTTCTTGGCTGCCAACATAATATGTGATGCATTGCTTCCCACTGCTACTTTGCTATTTTTATAGAACTCTAACATCATCTGAATTATGTCTCCCTTCAACAAGTGGATAAAGTGCTTTATAAGTCAAAAGTTTATACCACTTGCACATGAGTTTATGACCTCCGGAATTTCATGCTCAGTAAATGGCCTGATCAAACTCAAACTTGATTCCTCTGATAACTTTCTAAAAAATGTCTTAGGGAGGCAGGGTCTCTCCCAGTAGTCCCCTACATATCTCTTGTGAAAATGATTCCTAAAACAAATTTTCACTACCTCAGCTTCTTCAAGTCATACTTGTCCTTCCCAAATCCCATGTATAACATTCTGATTCCGTGCTTTGTTTATACATCTGCAAAAATAAGAGGAGTTTGCATATCCTTTTTGTAGCTAGGTTGTTCTTGATTTCTGGTACGCCACACTGTAGTAATTTGCTGCAGCTCTTCCCTTAGTTGAGAGATCTCCAAATGACTCTGATCAGACAGATTCTCAACAGATTCTGTTGCAAATTTTTTTGATTGGATGGACTGCAAGGATATTCTTTCGATTATGCTCCAGACTCCTTGAAGTAGAAGCATTCCACCTCTTAATATCCTTTATGAGTCTTTTAGTTTTAAGCTTTATACTTTGGCTAGCATATCTGTCTCTAGTAGGCATGATTCAAGAGTTTTCTACGAGTGTGTTGTATTCCTCATCATCTAGTAAACAATCCAACACTTATAACGGTTTAGGTCCCCAATTCTGAATAATAGATGACAAACTGACTGGACAGTGGTTTGAATCTTCCTTTTCTAGCCCACTTTGCACCCAGTTGGACTGTGAAAGGATCCATATATCATTGAAGAGGAATATATCTAGCCTACTCAAAGGTTTGAGTGAGCTTAGATACTAAGTGAAGCTTCCTTTTGGCTTATCAAAAAAAAAAAAAAAAAATTGAAGCTTATTTTGCTCATTGGCAGATCATGTAGACGTAGATCCCATATAAATTTATTGAATGAGTGTATTTCTGCAGCAAAGTTATGGTGGGCACTTCCTTTCCTTTCCTCTTATTTCAGCACCGCATTAAAGTCACCCATAATACACCACTTCCCCTGTTCCTTATTTTTATACAACTCACACAACTCATTCCATTGCAATTATTTCTGATTTAAATCTGATGAATCGTATAGATTAACCATATTGCTAATCGTTGGCTCATCAAACAATGTTCCCGTGACTCCCAGAAAGCCATTTCATGAAAGAGTAGTTTTTCGGACAAAATTTTGCTATTCCATATGCAAAGAAGACCCCATGATTGGCCTATTCCTCCACTATATATCCAGTCAAAATCCTCATTATACCATAACTTTTAACCCAATCTCCTATCAAAGATTTCTAGCTTGTTTTCTTGTAGACTGAGAAAATCCATTTCTTACTGGAGGATAAGGGATCACACTCCCTTTTTTTCTCCCTTGTCCCCAAAGACCACGTACATTATATGTGATTATCTTCATTGACTGTTATTTACCTGTCCTTAATCTTCCCCTTTTTTTCTTCCTTCTATCCCCATAATTCATTTGTTTAAGCCTGCTCTTTGGTGCTGATGAGTTTCTTCCATAAGTAATACCAATGTCATGTCCAAAGTCTATGATATGCTCTGTTTTTAGGCATAACCTAAGCTCCTCTAATCCTACTCTATTTTCTCCATTTCCATCTATGTCAAGCGAGCAAGTTTATTGGACTACTGATCCATCAGGTGACCCAACAAACTATCCAAGGTAGTCTGGCCATCCTCCTGGGAGTTTGTTTCCCCTATGCTTTTAGTTTTCTTGATTGACTCCTAGTCCGTGGGCCAATGCAACGAGTTTGACTTGTTCCATTCCTAGTTGTCTGAGAAGTAGGATTCTGCAGTAACTGATTTGGATTATAGCTTTCCAGGGGTGGAAAATCAATCACTTAGTTGTTAGATGTTAGTGCTACTGATAAGGTTTCCTGTTGAACTGTAGCCACTATAGGACTCCGACTTATTATGTCTTTTGAAGGATTCTTCTTCCTCTGAGCATCAGTTTCCTCCATAGGGACAGGTGATCAGATTTCCCTATAGGGGATGTTATGGCAAGAAAAGTTACTCATTGGCCACCAATCAATTTTGAGGGGGCTCCAAGGCACTAGTCTCTCTGATTCATTGAGCAGGGGAGAGATAACATGAGATTCATGTTCAACCTCACATACTTGTGTTGTCACCATCCTACCCCCTTCCTTCATTCTAGACGTGCTGGTCATCATTGTGTTCTGTAGTTGAGTTAGGTTATTCACTGTTACTTCCTGATCATTATCAGAATCACCTATATCTAGTCCATAGCTTGTAGAATTTTCTGATGAAGTTGAGGTTGACGATAGATCAAGCCAGGCTGAGGTATTTTCCTGCATCCCTCTGAACTCATGAACATACAGAGAATAAATCTGATAATCAATACTCACTTTAATCCTGTGAGGAATCAGCCTATCAGTACTAATTTCAATTAGTACCATAGCTGCATCGAAAGAGGAGCAAATCTTTGTTGCTTCACCTACTTTAATTACTTTCCCCAATACACTTCCAATCTCGCTGATAACTGAGTCCATCTATCCTAATCCAGAGCTGTATCATTGTACAAAATATTATGTTTTTCCATGTCCCAATTAATCAGAGGTATTTCAAGCCACTGGGATAACCATTTCTGTTCAATTGTAATCAGAGTCTTCATGTCACAATTTGCCCTTTCCCATAACAATATCCTGCCAGAACTGAGGGAACTCATAGTAAGACTAGTGTACCCTGTTAGTGTTATGTCCTAAGGCCAATCACATTAGGCCTATGTATTAACACTTTAATGTTGTATATATGATTGTAGCAACCTTCACTACTTGT
>JAOWBN010187183.1:0-42098 GCA_028565015.1 Pinguicula moranensis | reverse complement strand
CATTTACAGATATATCCCCAGAACAAACACAAAATTTCCAACAGCAACGAATTTTTTCAAAAAACTAGTATAAACCTCTCAGTAAATCCCAAAAACTGAAACTGTCCACCACAGTCACAAAAATCGTGCCAACTACCCCTCAGATTTCCCAAAATAGCAAAAAAACCACAATTTTTTTCAAAAATTCCAGAAACTACTCCCAGCAATTCATATTCCAAAACACCCCATATATCCAAAGAAATCCCAAAACAGTCCACTGCATACTATGTCCATGGACCCAACAAATGCGATAAATGGATATTTTATTGTGGTGCTGCAGAAACCATGACTTATGATTAGAATGATTTTATTTATCGATCTTCGTCACCGACAAGTCACTTACACACTGCCAATAAGGGATTATCTCTAGTCCAGGGTGTTGGAACAATTGCCATATCATCGAATTTTAAACTAAAAAATTGCTTATATGTGGCAAGTTTGTCATGCAAGCTTCTGTCCATCAGCCATGTGGCTCAAGATCTCAACAGTGTGGTTCTGATGTTTCCTCATTTTTGCTTCTTACAGGAATTCCAGACGAAGAAGATAGTTTGGCATGGCACTGAACTGGGGGGAGGGGGCTCTACTATGTTGATGATGTAATTCGTCCTGGCACGACTCTATTAGCTGATGGTGCAGTGGATCAACAATGACTATGGCATCGGCGTTTGGGACATCCATCAACAGGGTATCTAAAGCTTTTGCTCCCCAAGTTATTTACAAAAACTAGAGATTTTATCTGTGACACATGTGTCCTATCTAAACATCATAGACATTCTTTCCCATTAAGTACTGCACAATCATCTTAACCCTTTTCAATTGTTCATTCTGATGTCTGGGGACCTACCCCATACGTTAGTCGTGCTGGTTTCAAATATTTTGTGTTGTTTATTGATGATTGCACCCGTATGACGTGGGTCTATTTTTTGAAACACAAGTCTGAGGTTGCTTCTAAATTCTTTGAATTTTTTGCACGCATCCATACATAGTTTCAAAAAACCATCCGCATCTTGCGATCAGATAATGGGGTGAATTTGTCAACTCAACCATGCAAAACATTTTCAGGGAACGGGGTCTGATCCACCAAATATATTGTCCCCATATCCCACAACAGAATGGCATTGCTGAAATGAAAAATAGAATGCTTCTAGAGATTACACGGGCAATCATTATTGAGTCACATGCCCCCACATACCTTTGGGCTGATGCAATCTCTACCGGAGCTTACCTAGTTAACCGACTACCTACCAAAGTACTTGATCTGCACACACACCTTCAAAAATTATAGGAGCATACCCAAGTACCATCTAACCTCATACTTCAACCTTGAGTGGGTCTTTGTCCATGTACAAACAGGAGATAGGGACAAGATTGATCAATGTGCCGTCAAATGCATGCTAATTGGGTATGGATAGAATCAAAAGGGATATCGCTGTTATGCTCCTCCTACATAGCGAGTATATACCACTATGGACTGTAATTTTATAGAGACAAAGTATTACCAAACCACCCATTCCAGTGCTCAGGGGGAGAACTCTACTATTCATGATGATCATGTGGACTGGATGGGTATGGATGTACTCACGTCTAACTTACTTGTGCCCCCTCCCGTTACAGTAGCTCATGAACAACTTGAATATTTTTTTGGTGATTCGAAGGTAAACACACTAGACCATGAATCACATGTTATTACCGATATTGTTGACCTTGATAATTATTTAGGATAGGGCATTGAGGAGGTACAACCAGATGAACAACCGGGTTCACCCTAGTCTACGTACATCCTACTACCTCGGAACAATCATGGCATCCCGCCTAAACAATATAGCCCAGAACAAACCTCAAAGGCGTCAAGATATCCCGTAGCTCAAATGGTCAGGGGGAGAATAAAAAAAATGCTCGAGCATATGCTGCTGCAGTATACTCTGAAAAATTACCAAGAACAACACAGGAAGCCCAACAGAATAAGGTATGGAACCAAGCTATACAAACAGAGATGGACTCATTAAACAAAAACAACACATGGTAGCTATGCACAGTACCCAAAGGAAAGAAACCAGTAGGATGTTGATGGGTATTCACTTGTGGAATACAAAACTAATGGAATAGTAGAAAGATACAAAACTCGACTAGTAGCAAAAGGCTACACTCAGACTTATGGGATTAACTACTCTGAGATATTCTCTCTTGTGGCAAAGATAGACACAATCAGAGCAGGAGAAATAGAGGTCTGAACTAGATAGTTCTTTCTCTTTTTTCTCTATAGCAACTAATCCGGATTGGCCTATCTACAAATTTGACGTGAAAATACATTTCTTCATGACAACCTAGAAGAAGAGGTGTACATGGAAATCCCACTAGTTTTTTTTCCGAACAACCTCATCAGGTATGTAGATTGAAAAAGGCACTGTATGGACTGAAACAATCCCTCAGAGCATGGTTCAGAAGATTTACCACATCTATGAAATAGTATGGGTACAGTCAGAGTAATTATGATCACACTTGGTTTCAGAAAAGAAGAGGAGAACTGATCATATGTCTAATCATCTATATAGATGACATGATTATCACTGGAAGCGATGACATTAACATTGGAAAATTGAGGGAAAGACTATTTCAGGGGTTTGAGATGAAAGACTTGGGAAAATTGAATTATTTTATAGGGATTGAAGTCCTGAGATCCATAGAAGTTATCTTTATTTCTAAGAGAAAATATATATTAGATCTGTTGGCTGAAACAGGTCGTTTTGACTGCAAACCAGCTGAAACAGCGATAGTACCAAAATAGAAGTTTAAGATAGATGAGCAGACATAACTGGCTGATCGAGAACAATACCAAATATTGATGTGAAAGTTGATATATATGTCTCACAATAGACCAGATATAGCCTGTGCAGTTGGAGTGATCAGTTATTTCATGCACAAACCACAAGTTGATCACCTAGAGGCATCCATACGGGTGGTTTGATATGTAAAGGGGACCTCAGATAAAGGTATCATATTCCGAAGAAATGACCATCTAAATATTGAGGGATACATAGATGTTGACTGGGTAGGTAACCCAAATGACAGGAGATCAGCTTCAGGATACTTTACCTTAGGGGGAGGAAATCTTGTAACTTGGAAGAGTAAGAAACGAAAGATGGTAGCTCTCTCAAGTGTAGAAGCTGAGTTACGAGGGATCGCAAGAGGATTAGCTGAAATTTTGTGGATACAAAAACTGATGACTGAGATAAGGTATCTAACAGAGACAGTCTGCCCTTTGAAATGTCATAATCAAGCAGCAATAAGTATCTCAAGGAATCCGGTACAACATGATCGAACTAAACATATTGAAGTGGATTGCCAATTCATCAAAGAGAAGCTAAAAGAAGGAATGGTCAGTCTGTCATATGTTAAATCAGAAGATCAATTGGCGGACATCTTGACTAAAGTTGTGCCTTGACCTGCATTCATACGTGTGCTAAGAAAGTTGGAAATTGAAGACCCTACAATTCAACTTGAGGGGGAGTGTTAACATAGTTAAATAAGGAAATGAGGAGATTAAGGATAATTAAATTTGTATAAGGAAAGAATTGACCTAAATAAATTCTTTCCCTAAATCCTTCTCCTTCCTTTCTTAATGATGATGTCTAACTATAAAACTATGTACACTATACACGTTGAAATGCAAAAAACAATATTCTCTCCATCTATGTTCTACATTTTTGATAGACAAATTATCAATATTCACTCAATCACCTTCCCCTGGGAGGTTATTTGCATGCATCAAAGGCTACCATTTCAGTCATTTGACATGTTGTTGGTAGAAAGTACCGGAGAAATGCCACCTTTAACCTTGCCCTAGGTATCATATTACCCCTCGCTCATGACACGGAACACTTCATTCCACCACTTTGTAGCATTTCCAGACAAAAAGGAGGTGGCTACCTCCACCTTGAGTGCGTCTGGTGTTTCAAATAGATTCAAATTTTTCTTAACTACCTCAATCCATTTCTCGGCTAACTTGGTTTCTTTCCGTACTTCAAATTTTATCATCCACATCTTTTCCATGGTTCTATATAGTGTTTTCAAGCTAATCGCTGGGTTTTGGGAACCAGGGGTTGTTGCAGCCATGGATGTGGTGGTATTTGTCGTGTCTCAGTTGTCCTATCGGTTTCGCTGTTTCTCAGGGCTTGCCTAGAGGACAGGGGATTGAATCCGCTGGGCAATACTGGTATGGGCACTTGACACCGTGGGAGTAGTCGGGTAGGGCTACCTAAGTGGGTAATCCATCGTGGAACCGTGGATTTAAAAGAAGCGGCCGCATGGGTCCAATTACCTACCAAAAAAAGGATGTGGTGGCATTTGGTACTAGAGCACCTAGGGCCCAGCCAACCAGTGGTACAATTGCCACCATGGGATCTGCCGTTGGGGGTGCAGTGATCGCTGTCGTGCTTGTTGTTTTTCCTTTGTCAGTGGTGCCAGCCAGAGCTGCGAACACCTGCATGGTGTCTTCTGGTCTTACTCTAGCCACTTTAATAGGCGCCCTGGATAGCTCAGCCTCCCCTTCCAGTTTGTTTTCATGGGTCGCCTGTGCAGGGTTAGAGGTTTCACCTTGTTGTTGTTTCTTGGCCATGTTTCATGCCTATTTCCACAATAGGTATTTTAGAGGCAAAACAATAAATTTCCTTACAAATCGAGTTAATCATTATTGTCATGGATACTTCCACAAGATCACAAAGGGCCCTAAAGCTCATAACATAGTCAAAATAATACTTCTCGTTCATCCCTACATATTATACCCATCACTCATCCCCGGTTCCCCTGAACTGTTCCTCTTTGAGTTCATTTTCTTCCCTGGGGTCATAGGCAACTTCTCCCTTCCCTTGGTGGTGGAGGGTCCATCCACATCAACTATCATCCCCTTCGTTTCCTCATCGTCGCCTTCGATCACGACCGCCATATTTTCCCACTTGTAATTTACCTCTTGCCTCTGCTTTTTTCCAAATGGAATTGACTCCTTCATAACCGGCTCAACCTTAGCTAAGTTATCCCATGCCTCCTTCAGTAGTTGATGGCGTTCTCTACTCCCTGATGTCGATCTTGTAAAATGGTTTGCATAACTCATTTTCTTCCCTTGACCTTTGACTCTCCATCCCTGCCCGCATCTGTCCATCGATTCGTCGCATCACAGACCCACAAACCCATATTAGGTCCTTCTCTAGCTACAAGATTCTGGCTTGGCTATGTCCCAGTGTGACCTCGAGCTGAGCTGTGGTGACTTCTCCATGTTTAACCTTTTCTTCCTTCTTGAGCATGATCCTCTTAACCAATCGCTCATTTCGGTTAGATACTTTACATCCTGTTGCGTCGCTTTTTTCCATTTCCTGTAAAGTTTTAGGTCTCAGACAAACTCCTCCCGCTACTTCTCCATGTGCATTTCGTGACATACACCTATCAATTCACATAATGCAACCTAAACCTGTTGCTCTGATATCAAAATGTAACAAACCCCAATTTTCCCTTCTCGTTCCTTCTTTAGTTTATTGCGCGTTAGCTCACTAGATTCAATCCTAAGATCACCTCATTCTTCCCCTTATAGAATTAGTCTAATTCTCAAAAAATACAAAAGGCACAATACTTAAAACCATTCACAAAACTTAACAAGGTTCAGCCAAAAACAATCGCCAAGGGTTCCAATGCATGCATGACACAATCACATAAGAGCTCATAATCATTAATCATGGAAGACTCAATAAAATAACATCAAAAGTTCTTTATAAACATCACACATAAAAAATAAGGATTTCCTTCCAGGAATTACACCAGCTTCTCGTTCGCCTCCACTTTGGCTTCCCTTTCTCCTCCGGCTTCTGCAAGGGGATGAGCAATGCTGCTTAGTAATTAGAAATATCATATCCATTTTGCGGTACCCGTGTTGAAACTACGATAAAATGGACAAATTAACAAAGGACATGAACTGCAAAATAAAATATATGATCACTACCTTGGAGAGACATCTCCATCCCCGGTGCATTACAATATCCGATCAATCTTTGAATAAAATCCTTCCCCTTCTTCCTCCAAATCAGGAGTTGGCGCTGCTTCATCCAACTCTCTGATCGCCATTATCACATCTATTGTAACCTAACTGACTGCAATCAGCTTATGCTACAAAACTGTCATGCCATGGATTTTCAATCAATTCTTAAACCTAAACACACAATGACTTCCACTTTGTGGCTAAAAAGCATCAATTCCAATCAGATCCATAGAATTAACTACAATTAGTAACATGCAACACACCATATTTCAACATCTACGTGAAAGAATCGACATGCCAACATTTAACACTCACAAGTACTATATTAGCCGTTCCTTCCCTCAACCCGAACCTTTGTCGGCTTCGCTTATCCCCCACTTACCTTTTCTTTCTTCTTTTGGATGTCTCTGGTCGTCGACTTCCATGTGATTTTCCTCCCTCACTTGGCTAAAACAATCCTCCATTTATAGGTGCGGTAGATGATGATCTAAAGATTCGTTGATAGAATCGCTAGAGGGAGCGTCTTTCATCCATATCGCCTTTACCAATCGCTGGAAGTAGCGTATATTATTCCTTGATATACCTCTATATCTTCTTCATTCTTCCAAGGTGATGTCCTATCTTCTATGGAAAGTTGTCGTGGCAGTTTGGTCATAACGATTCCACAATCCCTTGTCAAGCAAAACCATCATCACCTTCCACTATCGAGTTGAGCAGTGTATCCTTCATTTTAATTCTGAATCAACCCAAGGCTACTCCTCACTACTCCTATATATATTAAGTAAACGCGATAATGCGAGCACGCTAAAAGAATACTCCCAAAGTTAAAGAGAACTATTTTTGTTACCTGACACTTTTGTGTTTGTTTTACTAGTTTCCATTTAATTATGTTATTAGATGTCCAGGAGACGATTGGTACGAAAAGGGATTAAAAAAAGAGATGGAAATGAATAGTAAATGGCCAATGAAGGCAAGGTGAGTGATGCGCACATACAGGATGTACTTTTTGGTGCAAGTGTGCATGTCGCATAAGTAAATAAAGTGATGAATAGAATGTCGAACCTTAGGGATTGGGATAAACAACCACTAACATTCACAAGTTTGATGCAATTTGAACAAAATAAAATTGAGTTGATATTGATACTACTTCGGTCATTAACTATAAATAAGGCAATGAACAAAGATGAATAAAATACAGTGGAATGAAGATAGATCTAATACAGAGATTTGAGATATACAGGGGGATTGCAACTTCACCACTTAAGTCCATCGGGTAGATTTATAACCTGATTAGTCATGAGTTAATTGTTGTATTGTGCCTACCGGATTCACCTATCTTAGGCTCTTATCTCTCTCGAGCTGTAAGCGTCCTTTACTGGTTTACAAATGAGCATCTCTCGATGTCACATAGGAAGAAACAAGAGACATTACTCTCAAGTGATCCTCACACAGTAACACCGATTCTATAGGCATTCTCATACTATAGCAACCAATGTGGACCTTACTATGCCTAGCATAAATTGTTTCTCTCGATCTCCCATTACGCTTAGTGCATCTACTCATGTTGATCAGATATAAATATATGAGGATGAAGAACAGCAAGATCGAATACTATAAAGACAACTAAACATGATAAATATTCAATAATCTCCCCGAGTTCTTTAAGGGTTACATCACTCCCCTGGAGGGTTACATCACTCCCCTGGATTTAATGGTTTAGCTCATGCTTAAGGCATGAGCCACTCTACAAACACACAATATTCACTTCATAACATGGTAAGAAGAGAATTGGATCAGAGTTTCAGAATGGTGACTCAAAACCCTCTTTTCTTAAACAGTCTCGTTCTCATGTGTTCTCTTTTCTTTGTGTTGATTTCTGCATTTTATACCACTTTTGTAGCTTCCCGTGAAAGTTTCTAATATAGTACATGGGTACATTCGTCCGCCCACCAAGTGTAGAATGACATATCACCTTGCATAATCATGGGATTAGGAATCGGTATCACATCTTGAATAATTGGGGCAAAACCTCTACTTTTGGAGTTGTTTCTCTTCCTTTTCTCTCAAAGAGTAATAAATGACGTGTGTCCGCAAAAGGAAGGAAAACATGTATAAAAGGCGTGTTCCATTATCCTTATTGAGCCAAATCAGACTCAAATAGTCTGCATTTATTAGGTATAAAGTCGGCTCATCAATGAGCTAAAGAGAGTCTGCCGCCCACCTAGAACATGCAAAATTTTGTTGTAGAGAATTTGGCACCCACCAAGACGAGCCAGATGCCTGCCACTAACAATCAGAAACTCTCTAGATAGATTTCAGTGCCGCCATCATGAGTTAGGCGCCCATCACCAACCATTATAAACTCTTTAGAGCAATTTTGGTGCTTGCCATTTTGTGTTTTGCGCACGTACATACCACCAGTAACTTGCCAAGGTTGAATTCGGCGTCTACCGCAACCAATAGAAGCTGCCAAACCACGTTCTGTACAGCCACCACAGACAACCAGGTGCTCGCCTGGGATGACCATAAGCTACACTCCAGTGTTTCTAACAGCTGCCAATTTTCATCAGTTGCCTGCCATTGCACAGATTCCCGGAAAAAAAAGGATTTGTGGGCAAAAATTACACTCTTACCCCCACTTAAACCCTACCTATATAAAAACATTTAAACCTATATTTTTCGAAGAGCTTTTCATTCTCTACAGCAACTCCCTCTCTCTTTTTTCTTTACTCCTCATTCTCTCTAGGGTTTTTGCTTTTATATCTTGCAATTGATTGCTATTTAAGGGAAGGAAGGATTCCAACCCCAATATTGGTGTTTTGACATGAAGTTGTGGGCCATTTCAGCTAATGGTTAACACAATTTAAAAGGGAAGGAGCTTATTTAGTTTTTGGATACCTTCTCTATTTGGGTTTGTAATAGACTATTTTATTGTTTTCCTTATGGATGTGTACCTAAACACATTTGTATGGGTTCTTAGTGGATTTTACTTGTTTTTTAGATTGGATTTGGTGTTTGTTATGACTTAAAAGGTTGGGGTTATAGTCTAGTTATTGTATTAGTTGATTGACTTTTGTTAAACTATGGTAGATTAATCACCTCTGTAGGAATATTTTAACTATTTAGGAAACTTGGAGGATCAGCTAACCAAAAGCCGACTCCAAGTAAAATAAAATAACTAAGTACCTAAAATAATAATGGCAAGAAGTAGTTTCTAAAGTCCTAGATCTAATGGTTGTGATCATGAGTTAAGGGATTCCCGTGTAATAATGGCAAGGAGTGATTGTAGGATATTTTAAAACTCTCGTGCACTAAATAGATCCACATTGCCATTTAGAGGATGAAACACTAATCACCAACCGGGGATTTCCATGCACTAAATGGATACCACTAGGTTCGCATGTAGAACATCCATCCGAGACACAACGTAGGTAAATGAAGTTAGGGCAACCATACATCCTTCTCAATAGAGTTTATCCCAATTAATTATTTGCTTTTGTTGCTTGTTGGTTTAGTTGATAATTCGTAACTAGAAAATGATCCAAAATCAACCACTCCTTACTTCCTTTCATTTTACACTTTCCTTTATATAAGAACTAGATTCTCGATAGCTTAAGTCTAGTCACCCAAACTCCTTGATAGATTCAACCCCGTGCTTGACTCATCGGTCCACTTGCGGGTTATTTTACAATAGGTTTAGAGACACATTCTCTTGGCCTAACAAGGTTTTGGTGTTGCTTCTGTGGACTCGGGTTTCTAATTTAATTATTATTAGCCTATTTTTTGCTTATGTCTTTTGTGTTTTCGAATCTATTATCTAATTGTTGTGAACATGAGTTATAGTGAGAAAGGAGAGTATTGTAGTATTTTTGAATCTATAGGGCATGCCACTAATATTTGCCATCCTTTAGATGCAGGGTGACGAATCCGGTCCGCATAGGTGAGGCACAACATAGAAATAGTTTCCCATCTCATCAAGGAAGTAAAGATGCTTAGAATGGAGCAACAAGCACAACAAGTAATATGTTCAACTTACGGGGGCCAAGGTCATTCCTTTAACATGTGTCTGTCTAACAATGCTAATGAATGGGGCATTTTATGAGAAAGCTAATTTGGTTGTTGGACATTATATCCATGGACGAATAAGGAACAATATCTAGGAGGGTCATCAAGAGAAAAGGAATGTGACACCTCCTTATCATTGTTTTTTTGGTTAAGCCAAATTTAATTAAAGTAAAAATAACTGTACAGAGTAAATAAATACAATGCTTTGTAAGAATAGCTAATATGTATACTACAAAGTTCAACAAGATCTCTCCAGCAGGATCTCTCCAACATGATCGCTTCATAGTCCACTGCTCTGTATTCCCTTTTCCTCTATCTTCCCAACATTGTTGGTACATGACTCTCCCTGCTTCATAGTTGCCAACATATCAATCATTTGGTACATAACTCAACTCCACGGATCATAGTCATCAACATATCAGTAATGTTGTGCAAGTATAGCTCCCAATGTCCTGGCTGTCAACATCTAGTCTTCCTCAACTGATGAGGGATTTCTTTGCAACATATGTGCGTGTCATAGGCTCGAGGACTCACCCATCTCTAATATGATCTAATCCGTGTTGGCCTTTGCTTGTACATGACTCACTAAGCTTCATAGTTGTCAACTTATCAAAACCATTGTTGGAATTGGTACACAACTCGGCTATAAGTTCATAGTCATCAACCTATCAGCACTAGATTGTTGTCAACTTATCAATCCAATTTGAAGATTGGTACTCAGCTCTACTTGAATCTAACAGCTTGCCGAAGTCCCCCCTGATCCAGATCATATGTAGTGAGTAGGAGCCTCTTACTGCGATTTGCGACATCTCTGTTGTTGCTCAATGCTTTGCATGTGTACTGCTAAGGTTGTAAAATGTAGACAGATGAAGGGTTTCATCAGCCAATTAGTTAGGGAGTAAGGAAATGATCCTTCAGTTCTCTCAGCTTTGATCCATAGCCATGTATTCCTCTGGATTGCCCGGACTTTGTTCTAAATGTTTATCACTGTGCATTGAAAGTGAGAGAGATTTGTTTTCCATATTAGCCAGATCATAGTTGTCCAAATGGATTTCCAGCATCAAAGTTCGTTGCTAGTTGTTTTGCTTCAACAGATGTCTATAGTGATGGTGCTTACCACCTTATCATTATTATCAGGTATAGAGCGAATCAACTCTAAAGATGAGTTTAGAGGAAACCTTTTATCCAAACCCTAAAACCTAAATAACTTAGTACCAACAAGAGGAAGTGGGACTTACTAATGTGTCCCTACCTATCATAGTAATACCCAAAAATGTACGGACTGGTATAAAATCAGTGAGTTAACCATGGGGTCGAATCTCTCATGAACTCGGGGTGACTTTTTTTGGTTATGCCAAAATTCACTATGTAAAAAATAAGAGTTTATGTACAAAAATGAAGAAAAAAATAGAAAATACAAGGATAAAATCAAAGAAGAAAATGGATCACAGTCGTGGCGCCCAATCTTCCTGTATAGTTTGAAACTACAATCGTCGCCTGCATGACTAGCACGTACTCTAAAAAAAGGTTAGAGCAACATTGATCCAAACTTGTAGCTTCTCAGGTTTATCTCAGATTTATTTTTTCGTAAAGAATTCATAACTATGCTTTGCTCAGCTCAACCTGCATCTAATGACATACAGGATTCATAATTTTCAACATATCTATCACTAGGATTGGTATACAACTCAGCCTTCTCGCCTGAGTAGTTGTGGTATTGTTCTTTGATCCCCATATCTGAGTAATGAAAGCCAGCCGAAATGAAAGATAGTATCCATGCTGTCATGTTATGTTGTTGGCTCTTCATCTCCGTATGATTCATTCCTGGTGTCATGACTGCCAACCTACCAATCACAGTTGTTACTGGTAATTGGTACACAACTCATCCAGGAGTTATTCAAGCACTAGAAGTGATGTGGAATGTCATCTGAAGTCATGTTGCAAAATGAAGGAAACTTTGTGACCGTGATAGCCAATTATTAAGGGTGTATGGAAATTTCCCTTGTCTTTTTGCTCTTATCCAAAGCCAAGTAGACCTTTGAATAGTTTTTGTAGTATGTTTTGGATCTGTTTGGCTCGCACTGATAGCCTTTAGAAACTGATATTTCTGTTAGAAGGCCTGGTCCAGGACTGTTCAGCATATCTTTCCTCAAAGTGCCTTTTGAAGCATTCTTTAACAAGATTAGGATCTTCAATCCATCTAACATTGCTCCATACACCATGGATAGCATTTCTTCTTCTATTTTTACTCAGCCATCTATGGAAAGAAGCCGTGTTTGCATCTCCTTTCTGGATCCAGTTCACTCTAGATTTTTGGAAGGTCAAGTAATCTAGTTTCCTTGTGATAAGATCAAGCTTATCCTTGATACTACTTACCTCTAGCGGGATTTCATCACTATTATGTTGCTCAACACAAGATTCCAACTCTTTAAGCTTGTGCAGAATACCATTGTGTTCTGACTTGAGGTCTCTTGTTGCAGCCAAGTTCCAAGCTTTGATACCATCACGAATGGCTTTGATATTAACCTTGAGTCTATAGCTGGCATGCCCCAAAGGGCTTGTGTTGTACCAGATATTCACCACAAAGGAATCAAATTCCTCCACATCCAGCCAATCATCAAGGACTCTCATAGGTTTAGGTCTCCAGTTTTGTACCTTGTTGCATAGATAGACTGGACAATGATCTAAATCGTCCCTGTCAAGCCCACTTTGGATCGAATTTACATCTTGCCCCATCCAGAGATCGTCAACACAAATTTGTCAAGTCAACTCATTGCCTTAAGGGACTTTAAATACCATGTGAATTTTCTCCTTTCCATCCTTAGGTCATGTAGCATCAGATTACTAACAAAAATTCTGAAGGCGGATATCTCTTGTTCACATGATCGTGTAGTACTGCTTTTTCTTTCACTTTGGTCGAGGACAACATTAAAATCACCCATCAAATACCATTTATATGTTTCTTTACCTCAGTGAGTGCTTCTTATATCCTCCCATTTCCTCAGTTTTGTTGGTAGATCTCATGCACCATAAATGTTCAGAATATTTGAAACAATCACCTCATTGTGGCATGTGCCTGATATTCCTATGAATCCATCACCTGCTAAGAATTCGTATTTGTAGAACACTTTCTTGTTCCAAATACACAAAATTCCTCTTGACTGGCCAACTGAACCCTGATAATACCAGTCAAAATCCTCATCAAACCAGAGGTAAGCACCTAGTTGATAGTCGATGAAGTCCAACTTTGTTTCCTGTAAGCTAATCAAATCCATATTTTGTAGCATGATTAAGTCTTTGACTCTTCACCTCCTCTGTGGACTACAAAAACCACTAACATTATAAATGATGAGTTTCATTCAGAAGATACTTCTTCTTCACTCCTACCAGTGTTACTGGTTGTTGTCTCTACTGATTTTCTGTTATTGCAGTTCATTGAGATTAGCACATTCCTAATTTCCTGAGTATTAGCACCAAATGATAGACCTAGATATCATTTTGTAGCTATGGTTTGCTATGCCTCTAATATGAGGTAATCAGATGAGGTATCAACCATGCCATGTGCATGGAAGCTAGAGATCTAGATGGTTGATGTTCCATTAATTGTCCCATCCAATTTTCAAAAACTGATGCATCTTGTTCTCTGTCCTGATCAACCTCCTTTTGGGTTTGGCTTCTTGTTTTAGGTCCCCTCCTTTGTTTCTCTTCAGAAGTATTTTCTTAGGATTAGTGGGATTTGCTAGTGGTTTATTACCCATTGGAGGTGGAAAGTCAATTGATGTTGAAATAAGGGTTGAAACCACCTCTTCCTCATATGGAGATATATGTGATTTAGTGGGAGGTTCAACTAATCCATAGGGTTCCTCAAATGAGGTCATCTCCACACACTGATTCACAAACAGAGGAGACCTTTGTAAGTCCCTATCCAAGTCGCTTACTTTAGTTAGTTGCTTTGGTCTATCTGCACTTACTTTCCCATCATGGTTGGTAGTGCAGGTAAGGTCTTATCAGGTGTGCTGGGAGTACTATTTTCTTTTCCAGGGCTAAGCAACAGTTCAATATTGATACCATAGCAGGTCCCTAACTGAGGTTGGAGCGGGCTAGGCCACCACGGTAACTTCTTTGGTATCCAACTCTCCTTCACATCCAACACAAGAGGACAAGTTTCCTCTCCTTACCTGAACATGGTTTTTACTAATCATAACTAATGGATCTGAGGGAAGTATATCTAACTGGTCAGCCTCACTACAACCTTCATTAACACTAGACTTGGATAAGGAACATTCCTCAGAGGCCACGCTATCACTACCATCAGTGAGATCCTCATATTCAGTCCGTCAGTTAGCAGTTAATCTAGACTTAGGCAATTCTGAATTGTGTAATGTAAGAGTCATGTCATCTACCTGAATTTGTAGAGTAGCTAATGGATGCATACCAAGATCAATCTGGATCAACATGATAGCAACCTCCAGGTAAAGCCATTAAACGGTATTGTCATCAATTTTGATCAATTTACCTATCTTAGCACCAATAGTCTCCAGGTTGGTTAGTTCCATAGTTAAATAGGAAGACCATAGACTTTTAACACAGCATAGTCTCTTAGACTGCATGCTTGATGATGCTTCTATCATTTTTCAAAGTATTCCATGGTGTGAAATCAGATAGCCATATAAAAATCCAGTTTGAGTCATGTTTGGTCGGGTTACTCATATCCTGTGCTTCTTCTTCCCAGAGTATAACTTGTCCATTCCCCATCGAGCAAGCAATAATATTAAGGTACCCAGCAGCTTTAAGTCCAATTTGCAGCTCTCTCAATCCATTTGGTTTCCTCAAAGTCCCCACAGCTCTGCCTAAGCCAAGAACAATCCATATCCTACACTGATAATTTCAATGCTTCATATAGGTTGCTTAGGAGTTATGTCAGATTGCTCCTTGGTGGTAGAAGCACCTAAAGCCATATCTTGACCAGAAGGAATAACCTGTATAGGCACCAGTTTGGTTGTCATGATCACTTTTGGTTTTGCTATAGCCGGGGTAGTCTTCCATATGGCAGTATCTTTAGCATAATGCCTTCTAACAGATGCTTTAGCTGGTTGATGAGAGTATTTGACAACATTCGCTTCCAAGCGGTAAGAACCAAGCCAGATGTTGTTCATCTAGAATAGCCGCATCTCAATATCATCCATAGGTTCCTCAAATTGGATGAATCCAAAGGGAAGCCCGTTTCTATCTAGTTTTCGAGAAATGGAAACCTCGTAAACAGTACCCTGCTTACTAAGAATGGTTCTCAGCCTATCAGCACTATACCCCGGGGAAAGTTGGAGAGAAAAAAAGGTTAGATCATGGAGCTTTCTATCAGTAACCGGGCTATTTTGAGGAAGCCAAGGCCACAAATGGTCGTGTACAAAATGGTGTGTAACAGCCGTTGCGTAGCTTTTACATGGTCGGATAATGGTTTTGTGTGTTGGTAGAAGGTCACTAGTACCTTACCAGCTCGAATAGCAGCTCTACGGATTCGCTTAAATTGCTAAGAAGGAATGGTCCAATGGTTCATGATGAACAAAAGCAGGGTGGGTCGAAAAAGCAGTATAGGATGGAGAAAGAAAACTTGGAATTGGTGTTATGGGGTGGTTCTCGGCCGCGTGAGGCATCCTCGAGGAGAGAGGGAGATGATATTGGGAGTTCAATTACAGCATGCCGATAAGAACGATGCCAAAGGCCGCCGCAGAATAGAGTGAATAGGACATATTACTGTTCATGTACAGGAATCCTACGGTAGAGAGCATTTCCAAAACATTGTGTTCAAATCAGTTATAGTTTGTTTTTGAAATCAGGGTGACTTTATTAAGTTATCTAAATAAATAGTCTTAAAAGCTCAAAAGAAACCTCCCCTTTCAAGTGGGTCCACCCCAAAGTGCCATAAAAGATCCTAAACCTGATGGGAAGCCTTCAATTTTGAGTTAGGAATCTTCCTTCCCCTTGCAATAAATCCTAACTGAATTGAATGGAAACCCTAGAGAGAGAAGCTCTCAAGGAAGAAAATAAATAAGAGAGAGTGAAGTCTAAAAGAGCAAGTTGCCTCCAAAGGAGAACTTACAATTATCGTGCAAGAGTGATGGTCATATAGAACTAGGGTCCGAGGGGTAAAAATTATAGGAATTTTGGAATCTATTTTACATGTCATGAAGCATGTTATGTATGGAAGTGTAATAAATTTTGTGTGTGAACATGAATAACAAAAAAAATCTTTTTCAATAGATCTTGCTAATTTACACAACTTAAACATCAAGGGAGAAGAAATCGTTTTTACCTTAAGAAGATTTATTCTTCAAAATCTTGAAAGTAGTCTCCTCTTCAAGGTATCCAAATGTCCACCCTTTATGGTATTTCACACCACAACGACCACCTTGCTAGTTTATACAACCTTTTGTACAACTTATACGTGTGTTTTTAGAATGCTAGCTCCACATTCGAAGTCTAAGAAGATAAGAGAAAAAATTGCATCAAGTGCAGATTTTTTTTACCCTTTTCTCTATACTTTTGGGGAGAGAGAGAGAGAGAATCCCTTTCTTTTTTTTATTAAGACTTTCAAATACATCAATCTTCCACATATGAATGTATTAGAGTATCTATTTAGGTTCCATGAGTTTAACATACAAACACATGTCCTAGGATCAACATTTTATCTAAGCCATACATGTGCTTGATCTTTGGACAACTCATGTTTAGTTGTCAAGATTTTGTAGAATCAAACCATGCAACTAATATATACAACTCTTTGTTTATTATTACACCATTGCATGTAATGTCATTGGCCATGCAACCTTTGCTTACAATATAATTGGAGAAAACATGTCACAACTATATATATATATCACATATATATAAGTTGTAGTAATTTTCCACTAATTTGTATATATATATATATATATATATATATATTAGTCAAATCCAACTAATGGAGTCTTGATGTATATAATATGCATCCCGAAAACTTATGTTTATTACATTTGTGGTCCCATAATTACAAACAGGTCCTTGATTCATAACCTTCATTTTGACCCCTATAGTTTACCTGAATTAACCCCTCAAGAATTTGAGGTTAATGTGTGTGACCCTATAGGTTCCCAATAATTTGACAATGAACCTTGAATTAACATATTCAAATTATGGTTAATGAATTACGCACTTGTAATTCATTAATCCCTAATTCAAATTCATAGACTGTGAGTGTCCTCTAGCAAAATATAATGACCCCAAGCACTGAGAATAGTCATGAAAGAAGACTATCATTTCAAGAACTAGGTCTCATGGAATTAATATCCTTTCACTTTGTTCATATCTCCAATACTGTATATTGAGGTTATTTGCCATCCTTATTAATATACATAAGATTTCTTGTACCAAAAATCATGATCATTGAGTACTAATTAGAAACTTCTTTCTAATTAAACTTGTACTTTGCAAGACTTCCATGACTTCTTATAAGTGTTCATAGGAATATCTTCTCCTAACGATTTAAGAGCGGTGAATTCTTTGTTGATCACTGACAATCTTTTCGTACTTCAAATCACTCCCAAGACTACCCATTTACGGTGTAACTCCGGATAGAATCAAAGAGTGACATCCATACTCAAGATCTTTATGCGGTGATCCCAAATTTAGGATCACTTATACCCACTATTATTAAGAGTATCAATTATCGACAATATGGTGATCTCTATGAGGGTCAATCCAATGTACTTGTCTACTACAAGTATCCATGTTTATAGCTTAAGTGTCTCTACACTATAGTTGATGACCTATCTGTAATATTGATGCCTTATCTCACTAATACTATGGTTAGGGATATTTAGTATTGATAACGTAATTAGAGTGGTCTTATCATCACATCTCTTTGTGATACACTCTAAGTTATCAACATTAGGCTTTACTATTTGGAATGCTATAAATAAAGCAAGTAAATCATCAAATAGAAAATATTAATACAATCATATATACAACATTTAACTGTTAATACAAAGGTCAAAGGTATTTTGTATATCAAAGGAAATTAGCCCTTGCAAATGCATGTATCGAAATGAGCTCAAGGATGATGCGAAACCAATTCGCTAAACCCAAAGGACGTTTAATCCAATTATGCAGGAAGTTGTTAAGAAAGAGGTGATGAATCTCCTAGACAATGGGGTGATTTTGATAGCCTAGCATAAATTAAGGAGAGGATCAAAGGAAATCTTTCATAAAAGGAAAGGATTAATACAAATCAATCCTATCCTTATCTCCAATTATTCTCCCCTATCTAGAACTCTGCTCCACCCCTATAAAGCTATGTAAAACACACATTACTGTATACAATAAAATAAGAATAAAGCTTTCTGATAATTATTCTGCATTATCATGGTATCAGAGCCCAAGGTTGAATTTAGAAACAACCTTGAAGCTTCATCATCTACCATGTTGCTCACCGGCGACAATAGTGCGGAGAAACAGCCACAAAACAAAGTGCTTCTCAATCCACAAAAGGCCACAAATCCAGACAACCTTGACAAAGCATCCGCACAGTTTGAGGCTATGCTGAAACAACTTAATCCACCTAACCAGGGGATTGCAGTAAGCATCAAGCTCAACCATGTCAATTATGCCCTATGGTCATGACTAATCAAAGTAGTTATTCGCGGCCAGGGCTGCATATCATAACATACCGAAGTACCACCTACACAAGTGGATACATAGATCCACTATTCTCACAATGGGAACAATTGGATCTGAACATTATTTCATGGCTATTTCACATTATGGAAATGACCTAATGATGAAATATGCAGAATACCCTACGGCCAAAACAATCTTGGTCAAATTAGCTAAAACTTTTAATAGCGGGGCTGATGGGCTGCAGATTTATGACTTATCTTTTCAAACAGCCAAACAAACACACGGAACAGGGACTCTCGAAAAACTCTACAACTATCTATAGATGATTTGGCGTGACATCAATCGTCGACAACCAAATCCCATGAAATGCGAAGCAAATTTAGCTGTCTTCAATCGCCTAAGGTAGGAGACAAGGCTATTCCAGTTTTTGGCAGCAATTAATGATTAATTTGATCCTATCAGATGGGATATACTAAAGGAGAAACCTTTAACTTTAGTAGAGGTAACTATGCCGACGTCCGTAGTGAATCAACCCAAGTTGAGATTCTCAACCCTAGACTCCAAGGCGACGCTACATAACCAGGCATTGCAGGAGGGTTCTCGGCCAAAAGCCATCCAAATCAGATGAAAACATCTTCATCTCGGTCGACAGAGGATAAATCGAAGCTTTATTGCTTAGACTATGGCAAGTGGGGGCATAGCATTAAGAAATGTTTCAAGAAAATCGAATACCCGGACTGGTGGTTTGATCCAAATCGAAAAAAGGGGAAAGGCATTGCAGTGTCCACCACCACAGGTAGCTCAGAGGCCACCGGTCATGGCAACAAATTGCCTAGGAGTCGTCTCAGTAGTAGCAACAGAGGGGCAATCTCTAATTCGCAATGGAGGTATCAGATTTGGGGACAAATTTCTATCCTCAAATCCCATTTATACGCTTTCCAAAGTAGACCCTGAAACTTCCGTTATTGGGTCTAACCCCCTGATATTCCCCCATATTGCACATACACCCGTGTATTTTCCCAAGTTCCTGATTCAGTCCAAATAGAAACAGAAATTTTGAATACATCCCTAGAACTTCCATAAACTCCGAAACAACCCCCAGGCCTTCAAAAAATTCCTAAAAAATCCAAACTCACAAAAATTCCCGAAATAGCCTAAACAATGGCCGAAATTGCCAAAAAACTTGCCCCTGGCCACCCACTTGCATGTTCAGCCCAAGGAACCAGTAAAAATTGTGATAAGTGGATATTTGACTATGGTTCTATAATCACTATGACATATGACCCATATGATTTTATCTCTCGATCTTCATCACGGCGGAGTCATATACAGACTACAAATGGGGGTTTGTGTCAAGTCCAGGGAGATGATGCCATCGCATTATCACCTACATTATAGCTCTCCAATTGCTTATTTTTTCCTAACTTGTCTTGCCAGCTTCTATCTATTAGCCATGTGGCTCAAGAGCTTAATTGTCTGGTTATGATGTTTCCTAATTTTTGCCTCTTACACAATATCTGGACAAAGAAGATCATTGGACGTGGCACTGATTGGGAGGGGGGCTCTACTATGTTGATGATGTGATCGGTCCTGATACTGCTCTCTTAGACGATGGTATCGTAATCAACAACTCTAACTATGGCATCGTCATTTGGGTCATCCATCATCAAGATACCTCAAGCTCCTATTTCCGAAGTTATTTCAAACATCTAGTAATTTTCATTGTGATACTTGCGTTTTTGCTAAACATCATAGACATTCCTTTCCATTGAGTATTGCAAGATCCATAGGCCTTTTTCTTTAATCCATTTGTATGTTTGGGGGCCTGCCCCAAGTATTAGTCGCGCCGGTTTTAAATTCTTCTTTCTTTTTATTGATGATTAACCCATATGACTTGGATTTATTTTCTAAAGCATAAGTCTGATGTTGCTCTTAAATTCATTGAGTTTTGTGCATTGATCCAAACCCATTTTCAGAAAACCATTCATATTCTTAGATCAGACAATGTGAGAGAGTTTATGAATTCAAAAGGTAAGCATTCTTAGCAGATCGTGGGCTTATTCACCAAACCTCGTACCCACATATGCCATAGCAAAATGGGGTTGCTGAGTGAAAGAACAGATTACTTCTTAAAATCACTCGGGCACTACTCATTGAATCTTGGGAACCAACGTTCCTTTGGGTAGACGCAGTTGCTACCGCAACATACCTTGTTAATTGCCTCCCTACCAAGGCCCTTGACCACAAAACCCCTATTCAGACACTATGAGATCTCACCAAAGCCCCATCTACCCTTACAATCCAAACTTATGTCTTTGGGTGCATTGTCTTCGTTCATGTCCCAAAAATGGATCGTACAAAGCTAGACTAGAGTGCCATCAAGTGCATGTTTGTCGGTTATGGGCAACAACAGAAGGGATACTTGCATTACCATCTACCTACTCAGCGTATATACACCACCATAGATTGTGATTTTGTGAAAGCTGAGTTTTATTAAACTACCCAATCCACTACTCAAGGGAAGACACGCAATAACGATCACTTGAGTTGGCTTGAACTGAATACTCCGTCAGCACCGCCCCCCATGACAGTAGCCCATGAGCCACTTGAGTCTTTGTTCGGTGACCTGGAGGTAAGTACACTTGACCATGACTCACAGTTACCAGTTTCTGTTGATCTTGTTTTTTTCGATGATTCTCTAACACAGGAAACAGTTGAGATGAACCCTCCTTATCCATATAACCTGCCATCACGATGTAATCGTGGTATTCCTCTCAAACGATATAGGCCCGAACAAATCTCGAAGACATTAAGATATCTACTGGCTAAACTAGTTAGGGAGAGTTTCACCGAAAGTTCCAAAGCTTATGCTGCAGTAGTGTATTCTGAAAAGATCCCACAAACAATACACGAATCCCAACAGGACAATAGGTGGCGTCAAGCATTGCAAATGTAGATGGATACCCCGATTAAAAACAATGCATTGGAGTAGTGCATACTACCAACAGGAAAGAAGCCAATGGGTGTCGATGGGTATTCACTATAAAACACAAAGAAAACGAAACAGTGGAGAGGAACAAGGCTTGGCTGGTAGCAAAAGGGTATACACAGACCTCTACAATTGACTACTCGGAGACATTCTAACCAGTAGCCAAAATTGACACAATTCGAGTACTATTCTCTATAGCAGCTAACCTTGACTGGCCACAACATCAGTTCGACATGAAGAATGCATTGCTTCACAACGATTTAAAGGAAAAATCTATATGGAAGTTCCACCAGGCTACTCGGGCGAATTCAAACAAGGAATAGTCTACAAACTCATAAAAAGCATTATATGGACTGAAACAGTCCCCGCGGGCCTAGTTCAGAAGGTTCATCATGGCTATGAGGCGGTATGGATTCTATCAAAGTAACTCTAACCACACTCTTTTCCAAAAAAGAAGAGGAAAGCTTGTCACATGTCTGATTATCTATGTGGATGACATGATCATCACCGGAGATGATACTTCTGAGTAGAAACTAAGAGAAAAGCTATTAAAGGACAGGAATCCTGAAACACAATGAAAAGATACCCCATCTCATCTTCAATTTGCTCATGATACCATATGTTTGTCTAGGCATCCAGGAACATAGTGAAATCATTCAAGGCTATCCTCCAAACTTTTGAGTTGATATCTGGCCTATGCATTAATTTCAGCAAAAGTTACTTGTTTGGAACACACATGCCAACCTCAACACTGGAGGAAATGTCTGCTTATATGGGTTGTCAAAAAGGGCTACAAGTTGGGGATAATCCAAGCAGACAACAAACATGGAAACCAATAATGGATAAGTTCAGCAAAGCCTTAGTTTCATGGGATCACAAGCACCAGTCTACATGAGTGAAATAGGTATTACTCAATTCAGTCTTAGCTGCCTTACCATCTTACTTCTTTGCTTTCTTGAAAGCCCCTCCATCAGTCATAAAGAAACTAATCTCCATCCAGATATCTTTCTTCTGGAGAAGTACCAAAGATAAGAAAAAGATATGCAGGGCATCATGTAACAAGATTTTTACACCTGTTGAAGGAGGGGGTCTGGGGGGAGAACCGAGGAAACCTGATGTGAAAACTAGGAAGACAACGTGGAAGAGCATATGCCTCTAGCTAGTGAATAATTTGCAGGGTACATTATGAAAAAAACTAGGTTTATGACAACATGAAGGTACAATTAGGATGTGGTAAATGGGTCAGATTCTGGGTGGATAAATGGGAAGATAATATGTTCCTAGTAGAAAAATACCCAATACTTTATAGAGTTGCACTGAACAAAGGAACCAGCATATCAGAATTGGGAAACTGATATGCTATCGCACATGGCACCTTCATGTGACATGTGCAACAAGATACTGCATGCTTTGCGTTGGGGTGAAAATAAATTGGGGTTATTATAGTTTAGATTGGTGAAGTTGACACATTCTACATTTGTTCCCTCCTTTAGGTACTAGGTCCACATTTGACAACCACTTCGTGTATTCTACCTCTTTGATTTGCCCAGCTATGAGCAAAATCTAAACTTTGGACTTAATAATGATATCTTTCTCCAGAGAGAACTTCCGCTTTTTCTGCAGATGCTTTGCGTTGGGGTGGACGTTCAACCGATGCTTTGTCAGTTCTGATCGACACCATGGAAGGGGTCAGATACCGAGGTGAAAATATTCTCGTACTCTCATAGGCTAATCAAGACTTCTTCCTCTAAGGAGGGATCGAGGTTAAGACGATTCGCACCAAGGTCTTAGGTTGATTGTTACTTGTTTGTGCAAGTGTACATAGTAGAACAAGTAATAAAGTGATGAAAACGATTGTCGAACCACGAGGATTGTAGATGATAAGCACCAAAATTATTAAGCTTCAAGCAATTTTGATAAATGATAAGTTGGTAGGTGCTAAAATACTCGATAAGCATAAGCATAATTAAATATGACAAGATAATGAAGTTGTTGTTTTCAATGGAAAAGTCATTAAGATGAGGACTTAGGGCGATTAACTTCACCACTTAGTGTTCTTGGAATGCTTCTTTCTTAATTCAACATTTTTATTGTTTAACTTGTTATCTACCGGGTTCCATTAATTAGTTATTAATCTCTCTTGAGTAATAGCAACCCTATCGCAATATGTAAGCACTCATCTCTCAATTCTAGCTTAAACATATCAATAAGCATTAAACTCACGAAATCCTCATGTGGTAACACTAACTCCATAGGTATTCTCATACTATGGTAATTAGAGTTGGTTTTAACAAGTCTAGTTTAATCTTTGTCTCTCAGCCTTCAATTAAACTTAGAGAACTAGCAAAAGTTGGCCAAACAAATGCAAGTTAACGAGAAAAGACAATAAAACCAAACAACTTCAATAAAGCCTCAAAAAGCTAAACATTCAAAACAAACATCCAAGTCCACCAAAGGTTATATCATGCCCTAGAAAATGGTAGTAGCCCATGTTCAAGGCACGGGCTTCATAGAAACTAGCTAATTCTGAGTTTATGTCTCAAGAACAACAAAGAAAGGCAAACCCATTTCTCGAGTGAACAGTGCATGCGCCCAAGAGCTCCTTCCCTTGAAAGCTTTTCTCTTCAAGAATGATGTGTCTTCCTAAATCCTCTCCCATGTCACCCATCCCCCCTTTTGGTAAGTGTAGGCCATTTAAAAATATCTTCTACTATGGTCTTGAGAGACATTTCTCTGTCAAAAGTAGGGGTAAAATCATCAGTTTACACCAACTTATGTAGTTAGGGTTATTGCTGTTTCCCGCCAGAAATCATGTGGCATCTTGTATGGAGTCACAACTTTTAAATTGGGGCCACTGCCTTCACTTTTCCTTACTTTTTAAGGCTTAGATGGGTTACTTCTAGTTTAAGAGTCACTCAGTATTCCTAATCAATCAAAAAATTTATCAAGATCAATCCACTTCCATACGGTCCCCACAATGCCAAATTATAAATTCTCATCAACAAACAATCCTCAAGTACTTCATGCGTCAATGCATAGATGGTACAATATTTCTGGCTACCACATGTTCACGAAGTGCGTAAAACCTCATAAGGAAACTCAATTAACAAGCAAGACACAACCGCACTATGACTCAAAGGTAAACAAAATAGTCAAGTTCGAAAGAACAAAACAAGTAAACAAAGCAACAACAAAACAAATAGCAAAACAAGCAAACACAATATCTACAGAGGTATCGGGTGCATCCCTACCCACACTTAACTGACACAACTCTCAATGGAGATAAATAAATAAGCAACTAAAAACAGCACTTCCATGAGGTTGTTGGTTGTGTTCTTCAGAAGGACTCAGAGTTAGAGGCCACGTCCTCCACCTCCTCAGGAGAAAGAGGTATGCTAGAGTGAAGGGGTGGGGGCAGTGGTGTCACTGGAAATTGGAAGCCTCGGGTTGCTTCCATGAAGACTATGTTTGAGTCCATGGCTTCGAGGCAATGATAATTATGATCAATAAAGGCATTCCATTGAGCTACTGAAGGTACTGATGGGGTTGGGGTGCTAATGGACTGAGGGAATGGATAGTGAGATGCCTCAGGTGTGTCCGCAATGTTGATGTTCGAGGAAGGATACAACAATTTCTCCTCCAATAGTTGAGGCGCTCCGGACTTCAAGCATAGAGCAGTAATCAAGGATGGAAAAAGCAATGAACTGGAGCACCGAAACACTACAGTGATACTCTCACGAATGTCATCATATATGATTGTCCCACATCGATGCTAAGCTCCATTTCAATAGCATAAATCAGCAACAACCTCTTCATCTTGACGTCAACACTAAGCGTGGTAAGCATCAGTCGGGCGCAAATAAAAATGTGCCATAGGACCACATTGGATTGCCTTCAGACTTGTGAACATCTTCATGGTCAGCAAACATGGATCTCAAGATACCTCCTCCAAATCTACGTTGATTTGCACATAGGTTGTATAATCATCGTCTTCAATGTTTGGGAGGTTGTAGAGTTCATTAATCGCTTTGTGTCCAAATGGGAATAGACAGCACCGAATACACTAATCATCTTCCTACACCATAATAAGGTTGG
Organism: Pinguicula moranensis; assembly: GCA_028565015.1. NCBI lineage: Eukaryota > Viridiplantae > Streptophyta > Magnoliopsida > Lamiales > Lentibulariaceae > Pinguicula > Pinguicula moranensis. Next base: position 16,236 of record JAOWBN010187183.1, on the reverse strand, counting down.
CATAGAACTCACACACCAAATTGATAGAATAATCACACGGTTTCGACAATAATGCTCCCCAATGTCGTGTACTGTAAATCTGCCTAAAATGGGACATGACTCCCTTGAATAAACCCCTCTCCTAGATAATATCGAGGAACCCCATAGTCGAGTCATAGACTTCCTGGGCCTTAACCCCCTGAAACTTCCTCGGTAGTGCAACTTTTGCCATTTTTGGTACCATATCGCGAAGAGCACTCGACTCACCATAAGAACTTACCCACGGAATGTTGCAAACTTGATGTGCAGTAGATTGGCAGGACAAAGATGCCCAGTTGACGGCAGTCGGTGACTTGCACTCAGTGAATGGTGGTCGAGGTTTTGGCCTGGTCTCTTGATGTGACAGCTTAGCGAAGAATTCAAAGGCTAGGTTTATGGTGCAAAGGAAATGAGCGGGAGATATGTTGGGTAGTCGAATTTATGGGACTCGTGCGGGGTAGCCCAAAGAGTGGCAGAGTTATAATTTTTTGTAAGTTTGTTGATCGAGGGTTTTCATTAATAATTTCCATGGCATAGTGATTGACAAGACATGGCTCAATAAATTCGGGGCCACGACCTAGAGGATATAGAATCTGTGCTTCAATTCCATTTAATGCCTTGGACAACATCTCTTTTCTTGTTTAACTTCACATCACAGTAAAAGTTCCAATTAGTGTGTCCTCTAATCGATCTTACACATAAGCAAGTAAAATAACTAATAAAAATTAATCTCCCTTTTCACATCTGTCGTTATGCTCTCGCCGAGTGCTCCTGTGAACAGTAAACCTGCCTATTGTTCATCGTCCCTACCGATGATCTCTGTCACGCAGCTGACCGGCGAATAGTCGCCCAAGTCTCCTACCCCCCCCCCTTCTCTCCGGTGTTGCCTCATGCACCCTGGGAGGTTAGCTGAATATCTTTCTCCCCCTCGCCTCGTTTCTCATCACCCTTTCAACCTTTCTACAACCTTCATCATCGACCCATATGCCTGGCGAGCATTCATAACCTCATTCTCACAAACCCCCAGCCTCATTTTTTTAGCCTTTCTATGGCTCTCATCTAGCGCATACATCCTGCGAGTATTCACAGACTCTACAAACCCTCCCTGTGCCACACTGTGATAGCTTCACTACTTGAAGCATGTGGACAATCCCTTCTCTTCAGCTCAAAAGACTATGGCGTGCATCCATAAAAGCTGGAAAAACACCGCTAATCCTAGCATGATGAAAAAAGAAGGCTTGTCTTACGCTGATGTGGTCGTACAGAAGCCTATTTCATCATGACCGATTAGGAAGTCGTGTGACTCAAACTCAACCACCTGATAAAAACTAGCCATCTAGTTATGGCATGAAACCAACATACTTCATCACTAACTTTACTACATCGTGCGATGTGGAAAGGCTGAAGAACATCCTCAACAAACAAGGAAAAGTTCATGAATTAAAGATATCTCTCAAGTTGAACAAGGATGGACAACCATTTGGATTTGTTGTTTTTGGAGATATGCAGGAGGATGTAGATTCAATGTTGTATCAATTGAACAATATCTGGATAGGTTATTATCGCCTGCAAGTAAATATAGCCAGATATCCAAAGGCAGAAGGTCAAAAACTTGTTCCCAACCATCTACCATCCATGAAAACTAAATTGGTGGCCATTCCTAACCTATTGAGGACTGGGACAAACCATGCGAGAGCTTCAAGTAGTACACCAGCATATCCAATATTAGACAAAGGAGTAATGATGATGTTGCAAAGTAAAGAAAAACTTCCCACCCTGGAGGTCAGGAAAAGCAGGACCAGATTAAGTCCATCTCGGCCACAACAGAAATCCTCTGCTTGGCTAACAAAAGGTTATGTTGGTACCTTAATACCGAGCATGGAATGTTATAAAACTACAACTAGCTCTTCAAATAGTTGGTTATTTGAATATCACTGTTAGCATCCTAAATACAGCCAAAATTCTTCTGTGGGAAGAAGAGAAGCATGACCTCCAAGCACCGATTCAGTATGACTCAAAATGGCTAAAGAATTGGTTATCTAAAATTGTGCCTTGGCAGAAGGAGAATGATGAACATATACCTCCTAGGCATATTGGATAAAAGTCTATGGATTGCCAATTCAGTAATGGAATAAGTTCATTCTGGAAAAAATTGGGGGAGCCATAGGAAAGTGCATAAAAGTTGATGAATGCACATTGTCCCACCATTACCTAGAGGCAGCCCTATTGCTTATTCAGATTGATTGGGACAGTACTATTTAGCGAAATCTGAATATGATTATTAATGGCAAAAGTCACCTACTACGCATAACAGTGGTAGGTTCTGAACCCTTCAAATCTGGTGCAGGGACTGAAGTTGATGCATTTGATTCAGAAAGTGCGTTTACCATACTTACTGGTTGTGGCTCATCCCATGATTCTCAACAAATGAGTCTAGATTAAGATATAACCCAGCTCCATGATGTGGTTGACAACCTCCCTTAGACCAGGCTAACACCAAGCCCCCAGAAGGAAAGAACAATAGTATCATAGATAGTACATTTGGAGAAGGGGTGGGAGTCTGCGGCTGGACCAGCTGAAAGACAAAGAAATCCAAAATCCGTCAGAATAAGATGTGGACAGATTTCTTGAGTTATTAGTACTTATCCAGGAAACGAATGTGTACTCAATGCAAGAAAATTTGGCTGATGCAGAAAGGAATAAGCAGTCTATACATAGTATAAAGGCACATATTGGACTATTATATAAACCAGATACTGATTGTGACCAGCAAAATCTAGGGGACACAATGGAAACAGTCCCAGTCAACACAGCGGCACAACTGTATTATGTATAGCCAAAAGTGAACAAAATCAATCAAGAGACTACAGACTCATAGCTAGAGGTGGTATCTGAAACAGGTTCTGAGGTACATGAGGAACTTATAGAGGATTCACCAGGGGTAATAGATGGAGCCATTGTGGTCCCAGAAAAAACTCTGCTAGCACTACATACTGAGGAAACTAGGCCAAAGATGTCACAAGTTAACAATGCACCACAACATCTAGATGGCATATACAGTAAAGAGTTTCCAGTTCTGCCAAACATCCCACTGTTAGATAGTCCTATCCAACACCTCGAAACAAACAAGAATACCAGCCAAGAAAATCTATGGCGTAGGACCAAAAACAAGGAGTCAGACTCGGAAAATAGTGGACTTGGAGAAAGGTAAGGAACAGGTAATTCTAGATGAGTGGATTGGAACCCTCATGCCAGCAAAGCCACATAGTCCATAACCAAAAGTACACGGAGATCCATTAATGGAACAGTTAAGTATTGAGGCTAACACCATAAAGGAAGTGGGACAAATCCGTAAATCAAAAAAGTCAACTACTCCAAGGAGTGGGTAGAAAGGAAATGAGTGGTTTGCTTTATGAAGATAATAACCTTCAATGCCAGGGGGTTATGTACTCCAGGAAGGAAAAAGAAGGTAAAAAAGCTTGTCATGGATGAAAAATCTGATTTTGTCAGCTTTCAAGAAACAAAAATGGTATGCATTGACAGAAAACTAGTTGAGTACTTGTGGATGGACACTGAGTTTGACTAGATGTATCAGGGCTATCAGGGGCAATCTGGAGATCTTCTGTGTATCTAGAACAAGTATAAATTCAACATACATACGGTGGTCTCAGCACAAGGAGTTTTGGGCACAACTGGTACCTATTCCACGGATAACAATATTTCTTACATGTTGAACATATATGGACCATGAAATCTACCCTCTTAAATAAATCAGTGGCAGGAAATCAGGAATATGTACACAGGTAATGAAGATAAAAAAAAATGGTGTCTTATGGGAGATTTCAATGCTATACTTAATACATGGGAAAGAAAAGGTTTTGCTCATTGGCCAAATACTCAGGAGATATTGGCTTTTAATGAATTTGTGCATGATTTAAACCTATTGGATCTCAGAATGGAAAGGAGGAGGTTTACTTGGTATACTAAATCACTCAAAGCCATGAGTAGGATTGACGGATTTCTTGTCAATGAATTGTGGTTGGGGAATGATTTGAACTGGACTCAATCGGGGCTAATGAGGGATGATTCTGATCACTGCCCCATTAGCTTATGCTACAAAGTGCAACACTGGGGATAAAAAACAATGAAGGTGTTGTTCTGCTGGTTAGTGCACAATACCTACAAAGGTATGATTGAAAGAGTCTGGAATAGTACCCATGTTCAGGGCTATGCCAGTTATAGGGTCAAACGGAAAATTCAGGCATCAAAGAATGGAACAGTGCTGAAAGAAAAAATTTAGCAGATAGACGCAATAATATCCTACATGATTTAGCAAACATGGAGTCAGAAGTTGAGCAAAACCTACTGAATCCAACGTCAGAAGAGGTGTCAGTGGCCATTTTGCATCTTAGAGATGAGCTAGATAAAACTGCTAAGATGTTGAATAGTACATCTTTCCAAAAGGCCAGAATTACATGGATCCAACAATGTGACTCAAATTCTGCTTATCTTCATAATTGCATTAATCGTAACAAGAGAAAAAATCATATCCAGGGTGTTTGGGACAAAAACATATGGCTGGATGATCCAGAGCTAGTGAAAAAATGTTTCAAGTCTCACTTTGAAGAAAGATACCTAGAAGCAAGCTGGACAAGATCGAAAATAATAAATATGGTATTTCAGCAACTTAGTGATCTGTCTCAGAGGAGGCTAATTACAACATTTGCTGATGAGGAGGTGATGAAAGCTATTTGTGATTGTGGTAGCCATAAAAGCCCCTGGCTATATGGCCTAAACTTCAACTTCATAAAGCATTTTGCTGCTTTGATGGGGCCAGATATATGCCGACTACTCAAAGAGTTCTACCGAAACAGCAAAATATCTAAAGGAAATAATGCAACACATATTGTCCTCCTGGCCAAAACAGATTATCCCTAGTACGTTTATGACTATAGGCCCATTACCTTGATTGGAGTTGTGCTTAAAATCATAGCTAAGGTATTGGCCAATAGACTATCTCATGTGATGGAAGAAATCATTTCCCCGACACAAATGGCTTTCACTAAAGGGAGGAAACTCATTGATGGGGTACTGATAGTTTCAGAGACTATTGAGGATATCAGAAAATTGAAAAAGAAAGCTCTTATATTCAAAGTGAATTTTGAGAAGGCGTTTGAAACTATAAACTGGGTTTATTTACAGGATGTTATGTGCCACATGGGTTTTCCTAAAATTTGGATATGCTGGATAAGAGAGCTGCTGGAATCAACATCCACATCAATTTTAATAGATGGAATTCCTACTTAATAGTTCTATCCGAAGAGTAGATTAAGGCAGAGGGATCCTCTATCCCTATTTCTATACCTCATTGCTGCTGAGGGCCTAGCAAACATGATCCATAAAGGTGCCCCACTGCAACTCTTTCAAGGGCTAGAAGTTGGAAGGAACAAGGTGCTCTTGACACACTTGCAATTTGCAGATGATACTCAATTTTTCGGACAAGTAAAATGGAGCACAATCAAAGCATTTAAAGCAATCCTACAAAACTTCGAGCTAACATCTGGCTTGCGGATCAATTTTTCAAAAAGCAGTATAGTAGGGCTATACATTCAGCAGGATGCTCTAACAGATATGGCAGAATATCTGGGCTGTCAGACTAGTGTACTCCCTATCAACTATTTAGGACTACCCCTGTGAGTCAGCCACAAGAAAAAGGAATTCTGGAAAACAGTAATTGATAAGTTCACAAGAACACTAAACAGCTGGGAGCATAAAGCACAGATCTAAGGGTGGGAAATTAGTCCTACTCAACTCTGTTTTGGCAGCACTTCCATTACATTATTTTGGATACCACAAAGCTTCATTGTCAATCATCAAGAAACTAATAGGTATACAGAGAAGGTTCTTGTAGGGATCCACAGAAGAAAAGAAAAAACCATGCTGGATATCTTGGGACAAGGTAACCACTACAATGGAAAATTGTGGTTTAGGAGTCTGGAATCTTTGTGCTTTCAATGATGCAATGTTAGGAAAATGGGTGGCCAAAATAAAAAAATACTGAAAAAGCCTAGCCATGGACATCATTAATTCTAAGTACAGTCAAAATGGTTTACTGGAAGTAGGGGGATACGCAACACTTCGACAGTCACTGACGGGCAAGAGATCTCTTAGGGCCATGGGTCTAAAATATGCTTCAGAATGGTGGAAATCTCTACAGAAGCTAGCAAACGCAACCTGGTTTAATCAGATCACGAGTATAAGCCTAGGAACATGAATTGGTATCAGGTTTTCGCATGATAGGTGGTGCCAAAATAGAACACTAGCGGGCATATTTCCAAGGCTCTACAGAGTGACTATATCTAAAAATGCTTATATATCCGAAATGGGAATTGGATTAACAATACATGCACTGGACTTGGAGAAGAGTGCTAAGAAACCATGAATCACAAGATTTAAATGCACTAACATGTCTTTTGCAGGGAAACATTCCAAACAAATTTAGTACAGATAGGTATACTTTTGTGGGGGACATGGAAGGAGGCTACACAGTTAAATCAGCATACTTAGGGATAGTGGAAAATTCTATTTGTCCTTACTCACAAGCAGAAGTCTCTACACTAAAAAATATTTGGAATGGAATCACACCAAAGAAGATCATGATCTTTAGCTAGTAGATGATTCAAAATGTAATCCCAGTGAAAAAAATGTTATAAGAGAGACATATTATCCATGAAACTCTTGATGTATCTTGTACTTTATGCAAAACCAAAATTGAAGATACTGCATATCTATTCACTAATTGTCTTGTCTCTTTGCAGATATGGAAAGAGCTAAAAGTCTGGATTGAAGGCAAAGACTTAATTATACCAGTATTCTTGGACACAGATTCCTACACTGGAAGTTTTCATCAATGATAAACCCAACAAGGTTAACTTAGCTCCTTGAAAATCTATATAGCTAGCACAAATTTGGTATATCTAGAAGCAGGAATAGGGTACACTTACTATCACATGATATTGAGATATCTGAGATTATACAAAAAAATCCAAAGGGAAACATGGCTATGGATTAAAGCTAAAAGAACAATTAGATTTCCATATTCACTAACGGATTGGCAATCAAATCCTATTTGTTGTATGAAATTTGCATGAAATTCTAATAAACAAGCTGTTTGACGCAAAACAGAAAGAAATACAGGTTTCGAAAACTTGCTGCCTCAAGTAAATACTCACTTCATTAAGTAACAACAAAATTGTCGTCCTCCTGCAGGGAATCTGGTGTACATGGGACAATGGCCAAGCATCATGCATGTATAATCTGAGAAGGAACATAAACATTTATCCGGAGGAAGTGCCAAGCTTAACAGCAAGGTATGAGAGGACATGCCTAAGCAGATATACACTAACTTTCTAATTGTTTATATACAGATTCTTGCTCTTCAAGTAGCCAAAAGAAATGACCAAATCACTGACCTTGCTATAATAAAGAGGCGATTGCAAATTTTACCAGATTTTCAGAACAGATAAGGCATGATCCCGACGGAGAAAACTATGAGAGAATGGAGAAATGGCCAAGTCACTAACCTTGCTAGAGTAAAGAGGCGATTGCATATTTTACCAGATTTCAAAAATAGAAAAGGCATGATTCTGGCGGAGAAAACTATGAGAGAATGGAGAATACACACCACATATGACTCCACTACCAGTGTGATACATTGTTGATGGTGCAAACAAGGATAAATTAGACAGATAGTTCTGAATTAGTGGACAATCACAATCATGGCCACATCAAAACAAATATAAAGGGAAGTAGATATATCAGGTACCAGATAAGATCGAAATGGTAGATAAAGCACTATGTACCCGAGGACACCCACAAAATGACAAAGAACTCATGGCTCCTGAAGCCACAACATGGCCATTACTGACACATCAAGCCATCATCAAGCATAAAACAGAACTATTGAGCCACTAATGGGAAAAATCCATTGAAACTCAGGGAGTTCAAAATTATGCATTTAATGAATATGCAATGTATAGATGGATTTTGCCTTCTTTCACTATAGGGATAGCACATCAAACGTAACTGAGCTGTGTACCAATGACCAAATGAAAATTGACATTAGTCTTTTGGTGAATATAATATGTTTTTTTATAAGCCAAATTTCATTAAGTAGAAAGTTTTTACAGGAAAAAAACAAACAAACCCAACAAGTATATACAAGCGTATCCTCTCGGTGGCAGTGAGTATGAAATGATGGATTCGGCGTGTGGTCCCTTGATCGTGCACTGTATTTCCAGCCATTCCGTCGTACCCTCCATTATAGCTAAGGGTGATCAGGGACATGGCTCCCCTAGCGTCATGAATGCACAAGCATCTCGGCATTGAGTTCATCGCCTTCACCCGCTTTTCACCAAGTCTAGATGTCATAACTATCAACTTATCGATATCCTTTTTTTGATGAATATAATATGTTGATGGCCATGAACTGAATGTTGAGTTGATTGATCAACTATGAAGTTAAGGGAGCCATGCACCAGTCCTTATACTACACAAGAAAGGCAAAATGACAGTTCATGGAGAGCATATGTATTAACCCATAAAGAAACCTAAATCATGGACACTTGAGGATCATAGGATTCCAGTTATCTTTTGTTTTTGCTTACTTTTCTGTTTTCCGTTTTATCCATTCTTCCTTCACTAAGGAAGATTTGTAAATAACTCTGTTTATTTTATTGAATTTGGCCTACAAAAAAAACACTAATAAAAATTAAAACCACTAAGTTAAATCTACTACTCTCAAGCAAGTATGGAACACCTCCTCCTTAAACTTAAACTTCATGTAGTTATTGAAATAGGTGCATCAATGAATATGAAAGAGGAAGGGAACACATCCCTAGTTAGACCAAAAAGGTTTGGGTTGCCTCCCAAGAAGCGCATTTTTAACGTCACTAGCTTGACCCCAAGTTGCTTCAATCTTTAAGGTGAATAATGGCTTTGTCATTCACAACACCACCATCGAGATAAGGCTTCACTGTCTTGCCATTCACCTTGAACATTCCCTTCTCGGGGTGAGAAATTTCAATAGTTCCATGAAGAAACACTTGAACAATTTCGAAAGGACCCGACCATCAAAACTTCAATTTGCCTTACAATAACCGAAGCCTAGAGTTGAACAACAATACTTTCTGCCCCGGGTAGATATATCTCCTCGAAATGTGTTTGTCATGCCATGACTTGGTTCTATCTTTGTAGTTCATTGCATTATAATATGCATCATTCCTTACCTCATCCAATTCATTTAATTGAAGGGTGCGTTTTTCATCGGCTGCTTGCATGTCAAAATTCAACTTTCACATAGCCCAATATGCCTTGTGTTCCAATTCCACCGGAAGATGACAAGCTTTGCCCTATACCAAGTAATATGGAGACATATCTATGGGTGTCTTGTATGGAGTCCTATACACCAAAAGTGCGTAATCCAATTTTCTTTCTCAATCCTTCCTCGAGGAACTCATTGTTTTTTCAAAGATTTTATTGATCTCACGGATGGATATCTCATCTTTTCCATTAGTTTGTGGATGATACATCAAAGCGGTGCAATGATGAACTCCATATTTGGTGAGTAAAGCCTCAAATTGTTTGTTACAAAATTGTATTCCAGCATAACTAATGATGCATCGAGGTGTGCCTAACCGAGAAAATATGTTCTTTCGGAGAAATTTCAAAACAACCGCAACATCATTGATTGGAGTAGCAATTGCTTCTACCCATTAAGATACATAATCCACGGCAACCAAAATATACCTTTGAGCAAAAGAAGGTGGAACGGTCCCATGAAGTCGAGTCCCCATACATCAAAGAGTTTCACTTCGAGGATGGGTTGTATAGGCATCTCATTCTTTCTTAAAATTTGTCCTATTTTTTGGCATCGGTCACATGTATTCACAAACGAGTGAGCATCTTTGAATAATGATGGCCAATAAAATTTGCATTGTAAAACTTTAGTTACTGAGCAGTTGCCTCCAAAATGACCTCCGCATTCTACTGAGTGACAATGATTCAATATGGAACTCATCTATTCCTCGAGGACGCATCTTCGAATGACTTGGTCCGAGCAAAACTTGTATAAGATAGGTTCATCCCAAAGAAAATACTTCACTTGGGATAAAACCTTTTCTTTTGTTGATAAGATCATCCTAGGGGTATGACATTACTCAAAATGTAATTCACAAAATCTTTGTACCAAGGCTCCTTGCTTGATTCCACTGCCAATAACCTCTCATCCGGAAAAACAGTCATTGATAGGAAGTTTGTCAAATGCATTCACAGTGTGGTCGTGTCCTTCAAGGTGAGATAGGTGGTCAACCAACAAATTTTTAGAACCCTTCTAATCCTTGATTTCTACATCAAACTCTAGTAGCAATAACACCAGTCAAATCAGTCGAGGTTTTGCATACTTTTTAACCATGAGATGCTTGATTGCAGAGTGGTATGTGTACACCACAACCTTGCTCTCGAGGACATATGGCCAAAATTTGTTGAATGCAAATATTATGGCCATGAGCTCATTCTCGGTTGTGTCATAGTTCAAATCAAGGGCATTCATGGTTCTACTCGCATAATAGATGGTGTGAAAAATCTTATCCTGACGTTGCCAAGTACAGCTCCATAATCACTTACATCATATATTATCTCAAAAGGTGTCTCACAACTCGATGCACAAATAACTAGAGTAGATGTGAGTTTTTCTTTCAGCATGTTGAAAGTCGTCAAACATTTCTCATCAAAGTTGAATGGGGCCTCCTTCTCAAGAAGTTTGCACAATGGACAACTGATTTGAGAAAAATCCTTAACGAATCTGCAATAGAAACCCGCATGGTCCAAGAAACTTCTAACTCCCTTAACGGGCAGTAGTGGTGGTAGCTTGGCAATCACTTCAATCTTGGTTTTATCCACTTCAATCTCCAAACTTGGCACCTTGTGTCCCAAAACAATTCCTTCATTGACTGCGAAATGACATTTTCCCCAATTTAGCACTAAATTGGTGTCCTCATATCGTGCCAATACCAGCTTCAGATTACATAAGTAGACCTCGAATGAGGATCCAACCACAAAAAAATCATCCATGAATACTTCAATGATATGCTCTAGCATATCATAAAATATGGACATCATGCACCTTTGAAAAGTAGTTTGTGCATCGCATAAACCAAAGGGCATGCGACAAAATACAAATGTACCATAGGGGCTGATGAACGTTGTCTTTTCTTGGTCTTTCGAGGCAATAGATATTTGGTAGTAACATGAATATCTATCAAGATAGCAATAAACTTTATGCCCTGTGAGTCTATCCAGCATCTGGTCAATAAAGGATAGCGGATAGTGATCTTTACTTGTGGCCTTATTCAGCACTCTATAATCCATGTAGATTCCCCAACCTGTGACTGTTCTTTTGGGAATCAACTCATTGTTGTCATTAGCTTCCACAGTCATACCTCCTTTATTGGGAACACATTGGACTGATCTTATCCAACTACTGTCAGAAATTGCACAACCCCAACATCCAACCACTTCAAAATCTCCTTTTTCATCACTTCTTTCATCACTGGGTTCAATCGATGGTGAGCAGCTATGGAGGGTTTGCTACCTTCTTCCAATAAAATCCTATGCATGCATAAGGATGGACTAATACTTTTTATGTCAACTAGAGTCCACCCAATGGCGCATTTATACTTCCAAAGTACTCTCAATAAACAATCTTCATCTAGCCGAGATAAAGTGTTTGAAATAATGATTGGCAATGTGTTTGCCTTGGCCAAGAATGCATATTTCAAGTGTGTTGGCAACTCAGAGCTCAACCTAGTGTCTGAACTCTAGAGTGACAGGTAACAGGTTTAAGGCATGAGTTAGAAGACACGGAACATAATCAAGACGGTACTTAACCTCACTTTATATGGTCCAAGGACTTGATTATTTTCTGATGGTTGTATTGTGCATGGAACAGATGCAGAACTACTAACTGTGTGTTAATGAATGCAAATTCTTACAAGTGACTGTCCACAGAGCTAATCTCGAATGTTCTGAAGTTCATCAATGCCTGATGAAATAATCTGCAAGTGACAAACAATGGAATATAAATTAAGATGGAATGCACAGAGCTTACGAATATGGAATCACAAAAAATAATCAATTCTCTGCGATTCAATTGATAAAAGTGACATGCAAGATCAATGAATGGGTGCATGTGAATACCAAGAAGGAAGGTTGATAATGTGAGCTGATATGAAGCTTCCAAGTCCAAATCGTCTGGGCATACCTTCAGGGGAAGTACCTTAAGTCCCCGAGAACCATCTGTGTTTATTCAGCCTGATGAAGCTTTGTAGCAACGATCATGTTCATTTTGCCTCACGAAAACAATGCGAAGGAAAGGCACAAAAGGAGAAGGAAAGGCATTATGTGTAACTGGGCTCATTTGCCCATAGCTGAAAACCGAAGGAAACGAACAGTGAATATACTTCTCTGCCGAGGGACATTCCGCATTGGAAAGTTGGAATTGAGTGAAGAATTCATGTACACTTCAAGGACTCCCTCTAGTTTTTTTTTTTTGGATTAATCTGTCTGATATGTCTACTTGTATAATCCACCCCATCCATTATAGGGATATCTCATCAAACATATCCCAAGGCCTCCGCAAAGGGAATATTGATGTGGAGTTTCTTAAAAACATCAAGAAACTTCTGAAAATATTTTTTCAACCTTTGGGGGAAGGGTAATGGCGGCATTTGCTCAGTATTCAGTTGAGTGGTTCTTTGTACTCTTGGTCAGTCTTCTTCTTTAAGACAAGGACATGTCTTGGATTCTCTTCTAACTCTTTTCCATTTCTCGAAGTTACTACTTGACAGTGCTCCTTGGAGTTCACTTCTGTGGTGCTCAGTAAGATATCTTGTGGCCTCTCATACACTTGCTTTGCCAATTACCCAACTTGAGCCTCCAAATTCCTCATTTCCATGGATTGGTCTTTAAAGTTAGCTTGGGTTTACTGCATAAAACCACTTGAGGCTGTGACCAGCTGTATTATCAAGTCTTGACTGCTCTTGATGGCTATGGCCAGATGTGTTATGAGCTCATCATTGTGAGACCTTTCATTTTTTCTTGATGGTTGAGGCTGTTGCTGAGAAGAAATATGAGCAATAGGATTCAGAACGTGTTGATTGTTGCTCCAAGAAAAATTTGGATAATCATTTCTTATTAGATTGAAATTGTTGCGCTCAAAGTTGATGGAATATCGTTGTTGGTCGCCACATAGTTCAGTTGTTCCATTGAGGTCCCCTCCTGGCAATGCTCTCGAGGATGCCCTCCATCACATATGTAGCAAGAAGGTTGTTGCACCATCATAACAGCTCTTGGCTAAAACCCTTGTGACAACTAATTCTCAATCTTTGTGTTCATCGTATGCACGGTGGCAACCAATGCATCAACTTTTTCAATGTCATACCGTTCGGCAGCTTTCTTGTGGTTCTCTCTTTCCTTCAACCAACGATAACAGTTTTGTACTATAGCTTGAAGAAGAGAGTAAGCCTCATTATAAGATTTCTTCATAAACGTTCCATTAGCAACTGCATCAATTTCCCTCCGAGTTGTACTCTCCAAACCATTATAGAACGCTTGAATCTACCTTCAGTGTAGCAAGCCAAGGTTTGGATAGCTTCGCAAAAGGTCTTTAAATCTTTCTCAAGCTTCATGCAGAGTCTCCATATCACGTTGTCTAAATGAAGTGATCTCGCTCAAGATCCTTGCAGTCATCGAGTGTGGGAATTATTGTATCAAAATTGCTTCCTCAAGTCATCCTAGGTAAGTATTAAATTTAAAGGCAGTGATTGCAGTCATCTCCTAGTTTTGTCTTGGAGAGAAAATAGGAAGAGCCTAAGCCGGATGGCCTCTTGACTCACCCCAACATACTTGAGTGTGTCACAGATTTCCATAAATATACGAACATGGGAGTTTGGATCTTCCGTTGATGAACCACCGTATGTAGAATGATGTTGCAACAGATTGATGATGGCTAATTCAACTCAAAATTGTTGTTTTTGATAGCAGGCCTTCGAATAGATGGAGCGTCCTCATTAGCTTGAGGGAAAGAAAAATCATTAATAGGTCTATCATCCTCAATTAGCATCATAGCTAATACATCAATTGACACCATATTTCTTTGTTATCTTGTCAAATCTCTTTAAACTTTCCTTCTTGCTCGAAAAATTCTTTGAATCTTCGGATCTCCCAAGCTTGAAGTTTCACCCTCATAAAGGTTCATGCACAACCTATAAAACAAAAATGAAATAAAAATAAAGTAACCGAAATAAAAAGTCCAATCTAGCTAAAAAAATCATTTAATATTGATATTATCAAAACTAAACAATTCTCCAGCAACGGCGCCAAAAAACTTGTTGCTTGTATTTGCAAGTATACAAAGTCGAACAAGTAATAAAGTGATAAAAACGACTGTCGAACCATGAGAATTGAGATGATAAGCATCAAAATTAGTAAGCTTCAAGTAATTTGGATAAATGATAAGTTGGTAGGTGCTAAACCACTCGATAAGCATAAACATAAATAAACAAGACAAGATAGCAAGGCTATTTTTTTATGACAAAGTCACTAGGATGAGGATCTAGGGCGATTGACTCCACTACTTAGTGTTCTTGGAATGCTTCTTTCTTCATTCAACCTACTTAATTGTTTACCTGGTTTTCTATCGGATTCCCTTAATTAGTCTATAATCTCTCTCGAGTAATAGCAGCTCTATCTCAATATATAAGCACTTATCTCTTAATTCTAGCCTAAACATATCAATAAGCATTAAACTCACGAAATCCTCACGTAGTAATACTAACTCCATAGGTATTCTCATACTATGATAATTAGAGTTGGTTTTACCTAGTCTAGTTTAATCTTTGTCTCTCGACCTTCAATTAAACATAGAGAACTAGCAAAAGTTGTCCAAACAAATACAAGTTAACGAAAAAGAACAATAAAAATCAAACAACTTCAATAAAGTCTCAAAAAGCTAAACATTCCAAACAAAACATCTAAATCCATCAAGGACTACATCATGGCCTAGAAAATGATACTAGCCCATGCTCAAGATACGGACTTCACAGAAACAAGCTAATTCTGAGTTCATAGTGTCAAGAACAACAAAGAAAAGTAAAACCCTTTTTTTGGGGGGGGAAATGCCAAATTTTTATATACAAATATATACAGTGTTTCGGTGCAATACATGCGCCATTTTACAATGCCTCTAACCACTTAGCATAGCCCTGGTTAATAGTGTCCGAGGCGAACTCCTTGCAACAATATCGTGATTGCAAGGCTAGCCACCGACATTCATCAAGACTAAGTGTTGAGATAAGGAGGATGTCAAGGCTCATGTGAATAAGAAGGACTCTCGCCTAGATAGTTTTTTAATTTGGTTGATAGATCTTCTACATATAATCATTTTGTAATGCCTTCGATTATCTCATATCAGTAATTCGCACATTCAACATCTTATTCTTGATGGTTTATTGAGCGATCTGAAATTTGAGGACTATGCCATGTGAAAGTTATATTTTTGGAAAGATGCACAAATTACCATTTCCTAAAGGTCTTAGAAGCTTTGATAAGTTAGAAGTGATTCGCTCTGAATGTGGACCATTCAGCACCAAGACTAGAAATGGATGTAAATATTTCATTACATTTATTAATTTTTTTTTCAAGATATGGATATGTCTATCTCATGTATAAGAAGTCTGGCGCCTTTGAGTTTTTCAAGAAATTCAAACTTGAAGTAGAGAATAGAACAGGTGGAAAGATTAAAGCATTTCACACAGATCGTGGTGGCGAATATTGTTCTACTTAGTTTTGTGAAGAGCATGGTATTATTCACATGAAAACTATGGCTTATACTACTGAGCAGAATGGTGTAGTAGAGAGAAGGAATCGTACACTGCTAGAAATTGTAAGATCCATGTTGGCTCATGCTAACCTTCCCACTAGTTTCTGGGGTGATGCATTATTGACTGTTACTTATATTTTGAATAGAGTTCCAATAAAATCAGTTGAGACTACACCTTATGAAGTTTGGTTTGGAAGAAAGATCAGTTTAAATCATCTTCGAGTTTGGGGTTGTGTAGCTCATGTACTTATCCTTGATCCTTCAAGAGATAAGCTAAGTTC